>BGPR01003700.1:3069-22778 GCA_013235015.1 Araneus ventricosus
ATTTATTTATCAGTAACAAGTAAAAACTATCATATGTGATAAGAACAACAATTTACTGGATATCGTTCCTTGTTTTCAACAGATTTGTTTTCATCTAGTTGATAAATGCAAACGATTTTTCGAAATTTATATTTTTTCTTTAGAATCTTTCGTACGTCTAACGTTATTTACTGAATTTTGAGGAACTTTATGAAACTTTTGAAAAATAGTCACTTTTATGGTAATTTTTAAAAAGGATTTCTTCAAATTCCTGCATCTGACGTTCTAACATCTCTATAATTTTTTTCAGCTTATAACTGGAATGTTTCTGCCGGATTTAAAAAAGAAAGTTTAAAATATCTTTTTTCTTTTTATAAATTAATTTTTCCCTGATCAGTTCAAACAGTTTTTTTGCTAGCGAGATTTAACAGCGAGAATTTCTCCAGGACGATCCCAGAATGCATTGTTGCAACTTCATTGGCTGGTGCGTGACCTTCCTTCCTCGCGGCAGGTGACGTCATATGCTTTCATTCCCAGCATGCATTTCTGCAATCTGATTTCTTCCGGCAGGTGACGTCATTACATTCTCGTCATTGTCGAGAGGAAAAAGAAGCGGGCAAACTCAATAATATATACATTTCTGTTCTGATAAATGCCATTATGGCAAAGAAAAATAAACGGGAAAATCAATAACGTGTATCTTTTGTTTTGATTTTGTTTCCAAAACTTTTTCGTGTCATTGTGGGCAATTTTTCCCCCATTTTGTTAAAGTCCTGATTCCACGGACAACGCCGTGAGCGTACTGCTAGTATTCACTATAAAAAAATAGTTTTATTGTTCTTTGATTAGAAAGGGTATTATTCGATTCAATTCCCCGATGTATGTTAGGGGAAGGTGGTGTACCTTGGACATCAGTGTACCTTGAACCTATGCCGATTTTAGCGCCATCTATATAGATGTATAGGAAATGTTATATGTATTTTGTACATTTGCCACCAGAGGTCCCAGCGTACCTGAACTTATTTGTCAAGGTGCTCATTTGAATGAATGAATCCTGAAAAAGGAAATTGACCCATCAAAAGTAATTTTTTTCCTGTTGAATTTTGTGTTAATACTTCCTAAACATACAAAAATTACTTTATAGTAACATGCCTAACTTATAAAGCACAGTTTTAGCTATAATAACACGTGTTAGAAATTATGTTAAGCCTAACCTCAATTTAACACTCAGCCATTTTCCATGAAATGGCCAAGTGGTGTACCTTGGACCATGCCCAAGTGGTGTACCTTGGTGCATGACCACTACATGGTCTACCACTTATGTTGTGGAAAAATGTGATGTAATGTGGAAGTTACCACATACCGTGTTGACTGGAGGATCTGAAAGGCAGCTTCGGAAATTAACATTTGGAAATGACTTGTCTAATTACAATGTTGGTTAAGCCTACTCATAGGAATGAAACTGTTGCTGTAATAATTTTAAATTCGGTCTAATCTAAGACTTCATTAAGTAAAAGTGCTCATTAACATTTTTCTGTAGCTAAAATACCAATAAATGTTTATGTTCAAACTATTTGATTAGATTTTTTAAATCTAGAAATAGCTGGTCCAATGTGCACCATACCCATGACCTAGGTACACTACGCATGGTGTACCTTGGTCCTATTTGCACTTTTTTTTTAAATTGTAAATAATGCACTGAAATACTTTTTTAAAAAATCTACAAAAAATATATGTTGTGTATAAAGGCCTAAAATAAGAAAGAAAAATTGTTTTGTTACCTTTCTTTTAGTAATTATCCAATTAAAAATTAAAAAGTAAAAATGGGACCTAGGTACACCACCTTCCCCTATACAAATTTTAAAGAAAGAAAACACAATTAATTAATATTCGAATTGAAACACTCACTAATCCCTTAGTAGTTAATATTGAAGAGAAACGTTTCGAACAATACATCTTGATATTTCATGGAATATCGCCTCTGAAACAACTTCAACACCCATAATTATACCTTCTTCCTTACAGCTCGATGGATAACGGAAGAAATGTCATATGCGGACTTTGTAGCAGCTGGAAATCTAATAGCGGAGTATGTACTAGACAATCCTGTTACTCAGATCAATGGATACATTGGTATATGGGATTTCAAAGGTTTCTCCTTTAAGCACTTCCTGCCTTTTTGTTCGCCAAAACATATTATTCTGCTGTCTACCCTAATGCAGGTGTGTAGGAATTTACAAACTTTATTTTTTTTAATTGTTGTTTGGTACCGTTTTAATTTGTGGCTTCCTATATTCTTTGCATTTTGTCTTCTTCTTCTAATTTTCTCTATTATTATTATTATTTATTTTAATGTTATTCAGTCATTATTCAATAAATTGTGCATAGGAAAATTTGAAACTGTGATACGAAATTGTGTATAGGTTGATTTAGCCTTTTTCTTGTGATGCAGTGTGTTGCATGTTTAGGATTTAATTTGTGATTTCCCATTGTGGTGTATGTTTTTTTTAAGCTTTATTCTGTTCTCTTTATTTTCCTAATGATTGTATTTTAATTCATTTTATTTGGTAATTAATCAAGATTTTGTGTTTAGGAAAGTTTGAAAGTGCGTATAGGATTTGAAATCGTGTTGGTTATGTTAACCTTTTTTTCTATCCTCGATATTTGTATGTCCGTAAGGACAGATCATATTACTATTATTATATCATTTTTTAAACATTAAATCACATAGTAAAGTAAATTCATCGCTTAAATTCTATTGTAACTTTAATGTCTAAAACTAAATTTTACTTACAAACTTAATTGTAGAACTACAAAAGAATTTTGTCAAAAATGCTTAAACCACTTAATATTTTACATTTATCGAAGAAACAAATTCTGTACAGATAAGAAACAAATAAAAAAATATATATAATATTAAATGTTCAAGATTAAAAATAACGAAGACTAGATCAGCAAAAGAAATGACATGCAAATTTTCGAAATCGTGACCAAACAAATGTTCATTTTTTGCATTCTGTTGAGAATTAATGTGTGCAAGGTATCTTTTCGTACTAAATCGAGAGTGCTCTACAACTTTCTAATTGACTTTTTTTCTTCGTATCTTTCACCGTTTTCGAGATCGGATCGCTAATTCCAAAATTTGCCGATAGATGGCGTTGTAAGTTGTCTCATCGAGTAGCGCATAGCCTTTTCACTATACCTAGACACCAACTTTATGGCTTAAGCTGTCACCGTTTAGAAGTTAAGGAGGGTGTAACGGATATAAGTGGGAAGTCTCTATGTCATTCCAAAACCAGAAATAATCTGAATTAGATACGAGTAAATCAAGCTTTTTAAAATACTTTCAACAATTAATTACAAGACCAAAATGAACAAAATTCTTAAAAGCTGTTATGTTAAACCATTTTTGGGTAAGCACTTTAATCTTCACTTTGCATTTTACGACCAACATGACTATTTTAATCATTTTTTTTTTCTAGGATCGATTTCCAGCAAGATTCAAGATCGCTTATTGTGTCAACTGTAGTCCCTTAGTTAACAAAGCATGGTCGTTAATAAATCCAGTATTGAAGGAAAAGTTCCGAAAAAGGGTACGTCAAAAGTTTATTTTCTTATTCATGATAAAACAAGACATTTTTTAAATATTTGGTATCAATAACAAATTAGCTAAAATGTAAAATTCAAATGTTTTGCAGTAACTTTCGCTACGTGTAAATTTGTTGACAGAAAAGTCTGATTTGCTAAGCAACTGGATCTGTTTATTTTATTTTTTTTAATTGAATCACTATTTGAAACAAAAAAAAAACTGGCAAAATTCGCTTTAATTATAAGTTATGAATTTTATATAGCAAATATTAGCTACTATGTGCTTTATCTGCGAAGTGAGAAGGAATTAATTTAGATCAGTATAAAAAAATTAATTTTAAAATTAAATCGGGTTTCTTTTGCCGCGAAAACGTCTTTCTGCTCGTTACAGTGATAGTCGGTCAAACTTTCTTGTATGACAAAATACCGTCAGATTTGAATCGCTAATAACTACAGAGACTAATAATGCAAAAAGAATGGTTGACCCCACAACGGATAGATCATATCTGCAAGAGTTTGTCGCATAGTATTTGTTTTGCCTGTGACGTCATCTTACCAGTGTATGCGCATGCGCGTGATTGTTATGAATTAGCTTTATGTAAGGATATAAATAAGTGTAGCTTGGAAACGCGTTTAGCTAGGAGGTTGATTCTGTTGTCATCTTAAAGAGCTTGAGGAGTATTACTAGGACCGAAAGTGAGACAATAAAAATATTTATCAGAATATAAGTAAAAAGAATATAAGTAAAATATTTATCAGAATATAAGTATTAAGTTGAAAACTTCAAACTCCGCATCTTTTCTATTATAATATAAAAAGTTTTCTTTCGAATTGTACGAAACTTACAGAATACTTGATAATACTTAAAAGAAACATTGTATTAAAATTTGAATTCAAAAATTTGAATATTACGAATAATATGAGCACTTGTAGTAAATAATCTTTTACTGCGCGTACGCGAGATGTAGTTCTATGCACTGTCAACAGATGGCGCCATCAAAAGCTACTCTAAATAAAACATAAGAAAGGCACAGTTCGGGTCCGCGCCCCAGATTTTTCATGAAAACGTCGGGATAAAATCATAAAACAAGTGTTTCGTATTAATATCAAATTTAATTATCAATCCCTCTAATACAATATTTACACAAAGTAGCATAATGGTGACAGAATAGACAAATCACAGGCTACCACAGACCCTTGCTACATACGATAAACTTGTGATTTATCTATTCTGTAATCATTATACTACTCAGTGTAAATATTGTATTGAGAGATTGATAATTAAATTACACATTAATACGAAACACTTGTTTTATGATTCTATCCCGACGTTTCCACGAAACATCTTCGGCGCGGACCCGAACTGCGCCTTTCTTATGTTTTGCTTGTTTAATTCCATTTTCCTTTTGGTGGTGTAGTCTTTTATTTTTTGTAACGATTAAAAATATTTTAATGTTTCTGAGAAAAGTGTAGGGAGTTCTTTCATTTTCACAAAATAAAAGAAATGAAAACATAGGTGTTCATATTCAGAAGGCTTTAAAATTCTGCATGCGATTCTTTCAAAAAAAATTTACTGTTTCTAGTTTGTTTGTTTTTCATAAGTAACTCTATTTCTTTTAGTGTATGAAATTAATGCCTACATTTTGCTCATTTTTATAGATAAAAATCTTTGGAACTGACATGTCGGTTTTACACCAGTACCTGGAACCTGCCATTTTGCCCACCGAATATGGGGGAGTAATTACAACGCCCGAAAACGTAGAGATGGCGCCGAGAGTCCTAGACCAGGAACAATATGTGAAATATAATCTGAAATTCGGATACCCGTGAAAGAAACCCGCATCAAAGTTCTGCTAATATTGACTTTTAGGATGTGTGGTTGAAAGCTTTGCTTTCTGCAAAAACTCTTTGAACTATGCTTTAAAAAAATCACTGGTCAACGCAGGTGCAGAAGAACATATTTTGGAACAAACTCTTCATCCATATTTCAGATAGCCTTGTTGAAACTCCACTGTACTGTTCAGCAACGGATTCCGAGACCACCACTTTTGGACGATTTTACACTGGAAAAGAGTGTCGGGCAATGAGTCGTATGAGCGCATTTCCGGAGTTCGTGGTTAGATCACGCTTAGTAAAATGTAAGCATAACCCTTCCATTCTTCACTTTCCCCCTATTTTGATGAAAATAACTCCACCCGGCTGCATATTTGCAAACCCTACCCTGATACAACAAAGGCAGGAAATCAGCCAATATCATTGGCTCGCGCTCGCCTCGCCGTAAGTTGTGACGTCATTGAATGCGAACTTTGAATCTGTTTAGATTTCTGTTGCTTGGACTTCGCGAATTCCGAACTACGAAACTAACCTACTTCGCTATTTTATTTAGTCTGGTGATTATTCTTTTTACTCACGAATAACATTTTTATCACGAACAATATTTAAAAATAATTTCCTTTGTTAGAAATGTTACAACCCACGCAAGAATGTTTTCTGTCCTCAACTGTAGGAAAACAGTGCCACGTACGTTAATCCGAAACAACATTAAAAATTATTATATGGAATTTATTAGAGAGCAAATGAAAAATGAGAAGCAAAGAAATACAGTAAGATACTGCTGAGGATTATAACCGAAGTCATTCAGTAAATATATCACTTTTAAAAGGAGGGCGACTCTTGTTTTGTTATGATTTCCGAGAGCTAAGAGCGACGTCACCGGCCCTCGCAGCCAATGATATTGGCTAATTTCCTGCCTTTAGTGTATCAGGGTAGGGTTTGTAAATATGCCGCCCGGCGCATGCGCAAAAGCGCGGAGTTTTTCCGAATCCGGTGCTAAACACTAGAACATGATTAATTCTTTCTGTGCTATTTCGAAACCATGCTAAGCGAAAATAAAACTTTAGTATAGCTTAGCAACGGATTCCGAGACTATCACTTTTGGACGATTTTACACCGGAAAGGGTGTCTGGCAATGAGCGCATTTCCGGAGTTCTTTGTTAGATCACACTTAGTAAAATGTAAGCATCACCCTTCCATTCTTCACTTCCCCCCTATTTTGATGAAAATAACTCCGACCGGCGCATGCGCAAAAGCGCAGAGGGTTTCCGAATCCGTTGCTAAACGCTAGAACATGATTAATTCGTTTTGTTCTATTTCGAAACCATGCTAAACGAAAATAAAACTTAAGTATAATTTAGCAACGGATTCCGAGACTATCACTTTTGGACGATTTTACACCGGAAAGGGTGTCAGGCAATGAGCGCATTTCCGGAGTTCATTGTTAGATCACGCTCAGTAAAATGTAAGCATCACCCTTCCATTCTTCACTTTCCCCCTATTTTGATGAAAATAACTCAGCCCGGCGCATGCGCAAAAGCTCGGAGGGTTTCCGAATCCGTTGCTAAACAATATAATAACGCACTTCGTTTTCCATATATGAGACGAAGGTGTTCAACTGCAAGCAAAAGTTGCATGTTCATATGCACAAACTGACTGCATTATTATTATAAATCAAAATAGCTGGGCTAAAAATGTTAAGTCATATATTATATTTCTTTGCTTTACAGCTGTAGTTGCATTCCCTGATGAAATTAATAAAGTCATCTTGGCACTTTCTAATTTTTTTCCAACGAAAAAAGTACTTCAGAATGTCATAAACAAACTTTTTCAGAAATAATTATAGATTGATTTCGTTTCATCGGCAACAAATGAAAATACAGTACAGCGAAGAATTATTTGTGCAACTAAAAAATAATAATAATAAATGATTATGTGCTTATAAACTATATTTTTAATTGCATGCGATAAAATTCAGAACTTTAATTATTATGGCTTGCGTAATTTTTAAAATCTTACTCACTTTTTTCGATATAATTAATGAAACTCTACTTTAAATGCTTTATACGAAACCTTTAAAGTCAGTCAATGCATATAATTTTTCCCCAATTAGCAATATCCCCCATGGAAGGTTTTTGATTTGATAACTTAATGAAATAAGATAAAAATGCGAAACACTTAGTATTAAATTAGTAATTAATTAGCGAAGAAATATTAAATTCTGGATAGTGAATTAAAATTGTTCATGTTTAGGCAAAAGTTTTGGGATATAATGAGACTGTATTTCAGGTATCATTAATGTAAGAATAGCGTATAGAGAAAGGATTAGAAAAGAAGAAATTTAACCAAGTCATGATAAGATTTGCACTGACATAAAATGTGACCCTAGAGACAAGCATAAATATTTTTTTCTGTTAAATATTAGATATCTGTTTAGTGGAATTGAATCATAGTAATTCTTGAAAAAAGTTTAAACTGTTTCTAAGGCATTTAAAGTAATTCAAGTTTAAAAAATAAAAATAATGGAAGGCTAGGAATAAGATTAGAAATGTATCTGATTAACTGCTATTTATTCTTCTTTTCACTATGTCCACACTATCTTTGCTCTTTATGTAATCACCAGAGTCAATTTTTTCGGGTTTATGTTTCGTATGCTATATAAGTCCTTATACATTATAAATAAGAAAACGCACAAAATGTTTGGTACTTGCTTTGTTAAAGCGGCCACCGAGATTAAATCGCCAAGCAACCGATATATATCGCCAACTAACCGAGATATATCGCCAAGCAACCGATATATATCGCCAACTAACAGAGATATATCGATAAGACGGTGGTAAAATCTTACAAAAATATTACTTGTTTTTTTTTGTGTGTGTGAATAAAGCTGAGTGGGAACCGGGAGCCGGAACATAGTATCTTCTCTAGAACACTGAACGTACGATCTTGGAGAAATCAGAAGGTCGCCAAGTAAGCTCGATGGCCGCTTTGACAAGCAAGTACCAAATGTTTTAATTCAAAACATTGATTCTGAAATAGGCATTCGTTAAATGAAGATTATATGGATGAAGAGCACCTGCTTATGTTGCTTGCAGATGCTTCCCACAAATTCATGTGTTACGGGAATTTGTTTTGCATTGTGAATATACTGTATATTTTATTCAAATATTTTATCCATTGTGCTATCGCATGCATTGTTATGTTACTGCATCTGTGATTACTTTTTTCATTTTATTTATATTTGATTTGAAAGTTTCTTGTTGGAATAAATGCTGGACATTTTTCTTTTAATGTGTATGGGTTATCATTATATTGCATGCACAATATGAAGAAAATAAAAAGTATTTCTGATATTAATTTAATATTTTTTAAAAAAATTGATTTAATTTGATTTAATCAGTTGTTTACTCTAATAAGAACCATATCTTTTCTTTTTTTCATTATTTTAATTTATACTAATAAATGCTCATTGAAGGAAATTCAGAAGATTCAACCAGCTTCCAAATTTTAAATGATGAGTAAAATAACAGACCCAAAAAAGCTTCGCTTTCATTTACATAAATTATTACTCCGGTTTAACCAGAATTCTTTTCGTAAAATATTCGCTTCCACCTCTCAAATACTACATTATAACTCAGAAAAACATAGGAATGATAGAAAATGCATTAATGCAAAAAGATACGAATAATTTACAAATTCCATTTTACATACTAAAATAACTAAATACACTGCCACATTTCGTAAAATGCGAGAAATTTGTAATTAATACGAAAACTATGTTTCAAAATCAGTTCTGGAGAATCGTATGACATTCAATAGAGTATCATATACATATTACAGTGAAAATTCGGTCACGAGGGCAATTAGGGGGACCACCAGAAAGGGGTGAAAGCGAAAATGGAGTTTCATCCATCCTGTTTCACAGAAAGCTGATAACGAGATGTAACTTTTATCAATGGTTATGGTTTAATGTGCATAATATTTACACGCATTTTCGTAAACAAAGCACAAATATTCGGGAAGATATAAATGTTTCTTTAAAAAATCCCAAATTTTTCCGCATGTGTTTTGCTTATAACATGCAGAGTTTTCATTCAAATTATTCGAAATTTGCAGAACACTTGACAATATGTTACAGAAGTATTATATTAAATTTTGAAGAAAATACGTTGAATATTACAGGAAATATGAGTGTTTGTACTAAATAATTTTTCACTGCGCATGTGCGACACGCAGCGGAATTTTTCTTTCATAACTTCAAAGCTAGATTCAGTGAGGTTAATTTCAATTTCTCTTTAAGAGAAGCTAAATGATGAGGGTTCTTGCAAAAACTGGTATTTTTTAAACTTTAATCTTCGAATGTTATTCGAGGAAATGCAATTTAAATAATGTGTTTAATTTATAAGTGTTCATGGTATTCAGGATATTCAATTTTGCTAAAATTCAATGTTACTGTTCGAAGATTCAAATTTAAAAAAATACCAGTTTGTACAAGAACCCTCATCATTTAGCTTCTCTTAAACAGAAATTGAAATTCACCTCACTGAAATGCCGACAGCTTTCTGAATTTTAATGGTATTCAACTGGAATTTTTTAAAAAGTTACTCTATATATCTGCCTTTGAAGTTATGAAAGAAAAATTCTGCTGCGTCTCGCACATGCGCAGTAAAAAGTTACTTAGGTAATGGCATTTCAACTGTAGAAAAACAATACAGAGTACGTTAATCCGAATCAATATTAAAAAATTGCAACGTGAAAATGATTATTATACAGCAAGCAAAATATCCGAGACATTAACACGTTAAGACACTGCCGAAAATAATAATCGAAGTCATTCAGTTGAAGGTTATGACGTATCCTGCGCTCTGCACCGTCAGCCAATGAAATTGCAACAATGCATGTTGGGAAGGCTCCGGAAAAACTTCCGTGGGAGAATGCTCGCTAGAGAAAAATATCTTTCAACTGACCAGGAAAAAATTAATTAAAAAATCGAAAAAAGAAATATTAATCTATCTTGTTTTAAATCCGTCAGAACCGTTTCAGTTATAAGCTGAAAAAATTGAAAATAACAGTGTTATTAGAACGTTGGATGCACCAAATTTAAAAACAAAAATTAAATTTCGATGGCAAAACTGACTATTTTTAAAAAATTTCTCAAAATTCAGTAAATTACGTTCAAACAAACAAACAAATCAAAATTAAATTCAAAACAAACTTCATTAGAACGAAAATTGTTTGTTCTATCCGATAGCACATTGATTGTTTTTCAACGATCATTAGAAAAGATACTAAAGCCTTAAACGTGCCAAAAATGACCCAAAACAACACAAAACATTAAATAAAACATTTTCTAGAATAAATTTTAAAATTCCGGCTTCGAGGTGCATTGAGTCACCTTTACGACTACCTGTGTGCCAAATTTCATGGCTGTGAGTGCGATAGATTCGTCTGGACATCGCAGACAAACACACACGCATACAAACATTCCCTTTTATAAGTATAGACTAGCCGATAAACCCGATTTGGATCTGGATGAAAATAATTCCATGCCTAATATCTCTAGTGTAAAAATACTCTTATATAAAATATTATAATACACAAAATCCTTCTATCTTTTTCAACGTTTTTTCAATAATAAAGTGAGAATATCAGTTAAATTCAGTTAAACCAAATTATTTTTTTAAAAACCACCGAAGGTTATTTTTCTCCATATGTTATTAATAATTTTTAAAGAATGATACAATATTTAATTTGCAAATGGTAAATAGATGGTTAATAAATAAAATGGCAATTATCTATTTTTATGATACTTCCCCCTACCAGGGTATATTTTATTCGTGGCTCCGGCTAGTGAAGACACCGAATGTCGGCAGTGTGGAGGTCAGGATCTGTGCCCTCACATTGAAAATATTTCTGTCCGAAGGCCGTCATCTACAAGTTGTTCCTTTCGAACTATTGTTGACAAATGCATTTTGAATTTCAGAAAAATCTTTGAAACAAAATGACGATATTGAAGTACATTTTGAAAAGGATTTAGTAATTTTATACGGATTCGAAAAGTTTGATTTGGCGTCTTTCGTTTTCGTGGTGCCCTCTGTTGACAATTGTTCGGGATTTCCAATCACTTCATGGTCTATTTCAAGTTCTTCCTTAAAAACCATCTTTGATCAAGAATCGCAGCTTCCTTAAAAAGCTATTAGTGGCAGTCTTCCTCGTCGCCGTGATCGTATAGTGGTTAGTACATTGCGTTGTGGCCGCAATAACCCAGGTTCGAATAATGGTCACGGCAGCGATTCAATTTTTACTTTCTCGTATACAAAGAGAAACTATTGTAATCGTCAAAAATTTCGAACTCGAGATTTTGACGGATCTCCACGTTTTACACCTCCCCGAGTCCGAAAAACACAATTTTGGAATTATGTCTGTCTGTGTGTCTGTATGTCTGTGTATGTGTCTGTGAACACGATAACTCGAAAACTATTAGAGATACAGGGATGAAATTTGGTATGTGGTCTTTAAACATAATTTGTAGGTTTCTATCAAATTTTGGATAAAATCCGTCAACGGGAAGTCTGTCTGTCCGAAGTCATGCGAACACTATAACTCAAACACTTGAATAGCTAGATGAATAAAATTTGGTACACAGTTTTATCGTCATGAATGTAGGTCCGTATAAATTTTGGGCCAAATCCATCAAAGGATTGACTGTCTGTCGGTCTGTATAATCGCATACTTGTTAAGCATTCGTTTCAAAACTGATCTCCATGCGCATGCGTACTTAGCAATCTCTGGTACCAAGCGGGAGGATTACGTCACTTGTCCTTGAGATGGAGTTTGTGATAGAAATGTGTTATCTCCTGTTTTGTTTTCGCTCGCTCGTATAATAGCGGATCTTGCTGGAGTGTGGTGGAAAATAAATATTGTTAAGTTTTAATACATAGGCATCTCTTTTAATATGATTCTTCACTTAAATATTTTACAATCACTATAATCTGCAATGAAAAACCTTCTGATATTCGTTGCATTCTGGATTACAGTAGGTTCGATTTTTTTTATCCACGCAAGGGGAGTGGAAATGACAAATTTTTGAGCAGTATACGAGAAAGTTTAGGGGAGGCCACTCCCACTGGTTTAATTTCTGAGAGGGTGAAATATATCTATCTATAGCGGTCCTGAAATCTAGAAATTCACATGGCGTATTTCAACATATTTTCAGCTATTAATTGATATTCCAACACATTTTCGAATTTTATCTTCACATGAAAAGGAAACTTTCATGTGAAGATATGAAGATGTCAGTTATGAGTAATTTATATTTACACTAATAATATTTGTGTTCTTTATCTTATCCGAATAATATATTAAGCTGACATACGACTCTTAAACCTCGAAAAAATGCGGAAAACTGTCAAATTCGATACATTATATCTCTGAAACAATGCAATTCACAAACTCAATTTTTCTTCTGGAGAAATATCTGTTCTTTCTCTTATAGTACACATATTTTCAAACCTTTATATTGGAATGTATTGTTTTGAGAGAGTAATAAATATGGGTATTATTTTTGGAGAAAAATGAGATAGTCGTCTTGCGCGCATGATTACGGATATTATATTTCTCTAAACACAATATTTTGGGTATCTAAGTAATCCAAACAGTCCGTTTAAGAAACTGAAACTCAATTTATCAACATTTAACTTTAAATTCTATTTTGTATATCAATTTAAAATAAAAATGTTAAAAATTGTTAAAATTTCAACTTTTATAAGACCCCCTAAAGAACTTCTTTGGAGAAAATATGTACAAAAATGTGGTTCAATTTGTAGAAAATAGCACAATACATATTTATTAAAATTTTTACGTAAAAATATTCAATATTTCTTGAGATATCGTGCGCGCAATATAAAAAAAACACATTTTGATATATAGCCCTTTAAAGATATGGCCATAATCAATATTTACGTTGAAGAGCTGATACTTTTTCCTTCATAATTTTCATAATTATGGGAATTTTTTAACGCGAATTATTTAAATTGTTCAGAAAAGACAGAATTATGGGAATTTGTTAACGCGAATTATTTAAATTGTTCAGAAAAGACAGAATTATGGGAATTTGTTAACGCGAATTATTTAAATTGTTCAGAAAAGACAAGGGAATAATATATACCTATATTTTTCATAAAATCGAAAATTTTCGAGTTTTAACAGTCGTATGTCCCCTTAATGTATCCGACTGTGTTCGGAGACATTTTTTTGAAAAATATCTTATATATATTCTATAATGTTATTTTTCAATTGAATATGTTTTAAAACTATGAAAATATTGTAAAATTAGGCTTTCAAAATAATATTTTTTTAAAAAAAACTGAGAAATTTGAAGAAAAATGACTAAAATATTTGCCTTACGCTAACAGCCATAGACAAAATCTTATTCTAAATATACATAAATCCTTGCAGGAGTACATTTTTATGACAGTTATCTGTGTTATGCTCTAAAATATTTCTTCTACTTCAAAATAGTTTTGAAATATAGCTGAACATAGTTACTAAACTGGTAATTTTTCATAAAAATGCTTTTCTTTATATTTAAGAACTTAAAAATAACACTTGATTTTAAAATCTACCTTAGTTTTCAGAGGAAAACATCGAGCATATTACAGAAAACAATCTCAAAAAATTTCATATCAATACTTGAATAACTTTTTGAGAAATCATTGTTACGGTCGACAGTTTTCCTCAAAAGTATCATTTCTGAGAAAACACATTTAAAGTTTTTATGCAACATAAAATAATGCTTACAGTTCGGTAATAAAACAGCTGTAACTCCATTTGTAATTCACGTAGAGTAAAAAATGAGACAGTTTTATAAAGCTGATTAAACAGGCTACAAAATTAAGTCATTAAAAGTTTTTTGATAATTTCATCAAAAACGACGATTTTAAACCAGTCGGATACCTTAAGGAAGATGAAAATTTTGCAGCACGGTCTGGGATATTAAAATAAAAATATATGCGAGATTCATGCAGAAAAATAAAGACCGCTTAGTTATACAAAACGAAAAACACAATATTTATTGGAAGAAACAATCCTGTTGCCTACCGGAAGCTTCCTTCACTTCTCTACGCAATCACCTCCTGCATTTAAACATTTGTCATATCTGTTCACGAGCTTCAGAATTCCCATGTCATAGTCTTCTGCTGCCAGTGCATTAATTTAGAAGTGACAATGTTCATGCTAAGAAAATTCAGGGAAACAGTAGATAAGGCAACAGTAGATAAGGCAGGAAATAATTTTTGCTTAATGTGTAAATTACACTTCAAAGACACTCTGCTTAATGAATATAACTCGAATAAAACATATCAAACAATTAAATTTGGAAAAAAAGAACTGGATAAAAGAATTATTGCACTAGCTAAAAAAACTAAAATTAAAATCAGTAACCTAAATTATCCTTACCTTTTCCCTACTATCAAATTTCATAAAAATCCTTTAAAATTCAGATTTGTTACTTGTAGCACTGGAAGTTACAACTATCATTTAAGTAAATTTTTCTTTAAATTTCTAAAAATTATTCTTAAAAAAATCAAAGAAGAAGAGAATTTCATTATAGATAACAACACTAAAATTTTAAATTTCATTCAAGATAATAAAATTTATAACATTAATACATTTGATTTTGAAAATCTATTCACTAGCCTTCCACACAATAAACTAATTGAAGTTTGCTCAAATGTTTATGATTTATACCTAAACACTGATTTAATAGAAAAAAATAAATGGATAGAAATCTGCAGAGTTAATATTTGTGAAAACTATCTCTTTAACGGAATTGAATACTATAAACAGGTTTTTGGAATTCCTATGGGTTGCAATTATTCTAGTGCATTGGCAAACATCTTTCTACATTCATATGAGAGGGAATTAATTAAAAATGAAATTATTTATGGTTTTCGTTTTATTGATGACCTTATAGTGTTTAATTATGATAATTTTGATTCCATTTATAACTGCTATCCAGAAGAGCTTAAATTAAACAAAACCAATACAGAAATTAACAAATGCAATTTTTTAGATATGGAAATTGAAATATTAAATTCAGGTATATCTGTTGGCTTATTTGATAAAAGAAATGAGTTTAATTTTAAGGCTATAATACTTTGTAATTTTCATACAAATCTTCATTATAAAATTTTTAGAAATTCCATATTTTCTCAAATTAATAGAATAAATAGCATATGTAACAACCATTCTAATTTAGTTAAAGCTTTAGATAATTTAAAAAATATTCTTAAAGACAACGGATTCCCAAATTCTTTCATTAATTTTAATAGTTTTTTAAAAGGAGTTTAAAAATTTCTCTAATTAATATATTAATGGTTTTTTCATTTTAATTTGCTAAAACTGTTTAAACATTAGTTTTTTATTCTGATTAATTAGTTAGAATTTTTCTTCATAGAGGGAGCTACGTGCTCGCTTCTAATTTTTGTTGCTTCATGTATATTGGCGTCGTCTGTTTTGCATCTAAGATTTCGGCAGAGAGTGTTAGGGTTAACACACTCTCTAGTACTTTTTGATATTTTAAGGATTGTGCATTTTGATTCATCAAAATGATTCATATATTGATTTTGGACGGGATTCAGGCCACAAAGGGTATAATTTTGATTTATAATCTTACCCTTGACAGAAAATCTTGTCCAATTTTGGAATCTTTATGGTGAGTGGTCTTTGATAAAGTTCACCATTCGATTCCTTTTTCATTTCTTCCTTTTTGAACAATTTTTACTTTCGAAATTCATTTTTATATATTTTTATGTGTTTTAAATATTATCGTTTCAACCTTCTGTTGATGCAACAATTTGAGGCTGTTGCTTTCTTACGATTAAAGATGTATTGTCATTGTTCTTGTCTAAATTTGCTGTTTTTTTGTCTTTACGTTTTTCTTTCTTTTTGTTTCATTTTAAATTTTGTTTAGTTTATCTAATTTTACCTTACCGCAAGCTTGATCAAAATCTTTTTGAATATTCCCTTTTCCAATGCAAGAAACTTTTTGCAAAATCATTTTTCAAAATTTCAGTTGATTGTTAATATTACATTCATTAAAAGTTTTTTACATTTCATACAATATAATGCTAAATGCACCTCTTCGTCCATTAACAGCTTTTCACCGTGAATTTTAGAATACATTTTTATATAAAATATCAAATTTTTACTCAATTGATCAGTCAAAATACTAGAATGATTCAAATGTGATTTATTTGATACATGTTTATTAATGTAGGTAACTTTTGTTGCCGATGAAAAATCCAAAAATTACTCGAACAAAAATGCGTTTTCAGAAAATTCACAATTTATAAATAATGAACTCCAAACTAAAAAGTGCAAACAAAGATAATACGAACTTGGCACGAAATATAACTTTGAGACATTACTGTCTTTCTTAGACTGATTTTATCATTAATGACTAATTTAAAATAAATGCAATCTTAACTCAGCATGTGTAATATGATTTGCAATTAATAAATGATTTTTCGGGCGATATGATTAATTTTGTTGCAATGAATTCTATCTTATGCCACTTCAATGAAATCAAGTCATAACAACACTAAATAAAATTGACGCTCCTTCAAGAGTTTTTGTCTTTATTAGACTGATTTTATCATTACTGACTAATTTAAAATAAATTGAATCCAAACTCAGCAAGTGTAATATGATTCTCAATTACCAAATGATTCTTCGGGAGATATGTTTAATTTTGTTGCAATGAATTCTATCTTAAAGAATTCTTTGCAGCTTCAATGAAATCAAGTCATAACAACTGTGCTATAAGCAAAGCCTGTGAACCGCGCGCTTAGCTGTAACTGTAGCGCGGTTTGTGTTTATGTTCAGAATCGAATGCTTGTAACCGGTCGTTGTTGTGTGTGCGTCAATAAATGTTATTTGTGTTAAAAAGCTGCCTAGTTACATAACGCCTAAAAACGCAAACAACACATGGTGGCAGCGGTTAATTATTTTTGAAGTTCGCGAACATTTTCTTGCTAAAAACATCGTCGGACGAAGTTCGGTAGAACGAAAACGGAAGTATCTATGGCAGCGTTGCATATAAATCCTCCGGAGAACTTTACGTTTTCAACGCCTTGCAACTGGTCAAAATGGAAGATGAGATTCGAAAGATATCGGATTGCTTCCGGATTATCGACCAAAACAGGAAATGAACAGGTAAATTCTTTACTCTATATCATGGGAGAACAAGCAGAGGATATTTTTAGTTCTTTCGGTTTATCCGAAACGGAACAAGATGACTTTGATATTGTGTTGAAAAAGTTTATTGATCATTTTGTTGTTAAGAAAAATACTATTTTTGAACGTGCACAGTTCAATAAACGTGTACAGCTCGATGGTGAATCAGTCAATACGTTTATAACCGCTTTGTATACATTGTCAGAACACTGTGAATATGGTGTATTACACGACGAACTCATTCGGGATAGAATTGTGGTTGGCATACGCGACAAGAATCTAAGTGAAAAGTTGCAGTTGGACGCCGACCTAACTTTGACAAAAGTGATTGAAAGAGTTCGACTCAGTGAAGTGGTCAAGGAACAACAGGAAAAAATGATCGAAAAGGACAATGCGTCCGTTAATGCTATCTCGCCAAATAAACCGGCAAAATTTCTGAAACAGAAACCAAGCTCGGGGGCCAGGAAACAAAATGTGAAATCCGATTTCCATAGAAAAAATAATGAAAATGAATCCCGCTTGCATGGAAAATGTAAATGGTGCGGTAAAAAAAGACATGATAAAAGAGTGTGTCCTGCTAGGGATGCCAGATGCAGACATGTTCAAAAATAGGACACTATGCGAAGGTTTGTATTACCAAATCCCAAACAGGATGTTCTGAAGTGGCATATTTAGGGGTAGTACAGCAGGAGAGTAAAAACAAAACTAACATAGATTGGACAGTTACGGTTCAAGTAAACCATAAAAACATTAAATTTAAAATCGATAGTGGAGCTGATCACACTGTATTGCCTGCAAATGTTTTTCAGAATGTGTTCCAAAATGCTAAATTAGAACCACCTGATAAAATTCTATGTGGTCCAGATAGAAATCCATTGAAAACACTTGGGAAATTCAAGACAAATATTGAATACAAGGGAAAGAGATGCACTGAAGAAATCTATGTGATTTCCAATCTTCAAACGTGTCTTCTTGGCAAACCTGCACTGTTTTCTCTTGGCTTGGGTCCAAATTTGAATTCTATTTGCCAGATTTCTGCAGCTGATCCAAAAGCTAAATTTCCAGAACTTTTCAAAGGACTTGGAGTAATGAAGGGATGCTATTCTATCAAATTGAAACCAGGAGCTATTCCATTTGCTATCACTTGTCCCAGACGTGTACCGATTCCTCTTTTAAAGCAAACTAAAGCTGAATTGGAAAGAATGGTGGAGGAAAAGGTTATCACACCTGTCTTAAAACCGACAGAATGGTGTGCACCGGTAGTAATCGTACCAAAAAGTGACGGTAATGTAAGGATTTGTGTAGACCTGATAGAACTCAACAAAAATGTTATGCGTGAGCTGCACCCATTACCCAAGGCAGAATACTCTTTAAATCTCTTGACTGGAGCCAAATTTTTTCGAAACTGGATGCCAATTCTGGTTTCTGGCAAATTCCTCTGGATAAAAAGTCATCCTATCTCACCACATTTATCACCCCATTTGGTAGGTTTAGATTCCAAAGATTGCCTTTCGGTATCTCCTCTGCTCCAGAGCACTTCCAAAGAAGGATGTCTCAAATGTTAGAAGGTATAACTGGAACAATTTGTCACATGGATGATATTTTAATATGGGGATCTACTCAAGAAGAACATGACCAACGACTCACAGAAGTCTGTAAGAGATTAAAGAACTCTGGTATGACATTAAATGCAAAGAAATGTATTTTCTCTCAGACATCTATTAAATTTTTAGGTCATATAATAGATGGACAAGGAATTCACCCGGATCCTGATAAAATTGCTGCGATAGAAAATTATCAGCCGCCAACGAATAAAAAGGAACTGAAGCAACTATTGGGCATGGCTAACTATTTAGCAAGATTCGTTCCTAACTATTCGGATATACTTTTTCCTCTAACTTCTATGCTAAGCAATAAAGTGACTTTTGTGTGGGAAGCGCCACAAGAAGCAGCTTTTCAGAAAATGAAGAAAATACTGTCTTCAGATCCTGTGCTAATGATCTTTGATCCAGAGAAAGAAACTAAAGTTACCACAGATGCTTCATCATATGGCTTAGGAGCTACAATTTGCC
>BGPR01003700.1:28093-46071 GCA_013235015.1 Araneus ventricosus
CACTAAATAAAATTGACTCTCTTCAAGAGTTTTTGTCTTTATTAGACTGATTTTATCATTAATGACCAATTTAAAACAAATGGAATCCAAACTCGGAAAGTGTAATATGATTTGCAATTAATAAATGATTTTTCGGGCGATGTGATTAATTTTGTTGCAATGAATTCTATCTTAAAGAATTCTTTGACACTTCAATGAAATCAAGTCATAACAACACTAAATAAAATTGACTTTCCATCAAAGACTTTTTAATCTCTACTAATAATAAAAGAAAATGTTGTGTGTCCGTCTATGGTCTTTGCACCTTCTGCTACCAAATTTGGAATAAACTTATTTTGAAAGGGAGGAATATGAACCTGGGAGCAATATTTTTTTTAATTTTAATTAAAAATATGTGAATTTTTTGCGTTTTTCAGCGATATCTTTCTAAATTATTTCTACGGTAAAATTATTTTTACATCATTTTAAAATTCTGGGAATTATCCTTTTAATAATAACAATTTTGTTTTCGATTAATTTTTTTTCTTAATTTCGGCAATTTTCAAAAAATATTTTTATGCATGATTTACAACAATACTTTACGTTGTTGAAACGATATTCTAACTCTTTTCATTATTTTTACAAATATTCAATCGCGTGTTTTCATCCATTGTTAAAAGGTAAGCACTGAAGCTATTATTTATTTTTTGACATTCTTTGTTTTACTTCCTTCTTTTATTTTATTACATTTTTGTTGAATCTATGAACAAAGTGCTAAGATAGTAAGAAAATACATCCGGAATCGGCATGCTAATAACAATTTTATTTGCTGCCTAATTTTTTTTTTTCAAAATGTTTCAATCCACCTAACATCCTGTTGGACGTAATTCTTAATCTATGTATACAGTAGAACCCAGAATGTTTATTCTTGACTCAAAAGAAGTATTTGAAGTTGTCTTTAAGAATGAATACAGCACTTTAATTAGTAGAAACAAACTCAGATATCTTCTTTTTACCCTCAACTTGTTTGCCACTGTACCGTACGAATCACCGCGTGCTCTTTCCGTATGCTTTCACAGAGCACCAAGAGTCAATACTCGACTGCATTTGGTATATCAAGAGTATTTTACCGGATAATCCGAATTCCCCAGAATCCGAACAGAGGTCAACCCGAATTAGTTCGGATTCCCGGAGTTCTACTGTACTAGTAGTTCTGTGAACAGTAGACCTCGCTCACCCCCAAATAAAAAAAATCTAAGATTTTTCTCTCGCATTTTTTAAAAGCTTAGCAAATGTTATTCATTGTGAAGACAACATTGTTTGTAGGGACATCATAATTTGACTCTCCAGGAGATACACTGGTGTAAAAGGTTTAACACAATTCTTAAGGCGCCGCAAATTTGGAGTTAATAAGGATACAATGGTTTGCAATCAGTTGGGAGCGCCGTGGGACATACAGTAGCCGGAGCTCTCATTTTACAGTGAAACTCTCGTCACAATAGCATTTAGGGGAGCGACCAGAAAATGATGAAGACGAAAAGGGATTTCGACTCTTCCCGTTTCACAGAAAGCTGATAACGAGATGAAAGTTTCATCGTTGGTTAAATCGTTGGCTTCATCGTTAAAAAAAATCTAAGATTTTCTCTAGCATTTTTTTAAAAGCTTAGCAAATGTTATTCATTGTGAAGACAACATTGTTTGTAGGGACATCATAATTTGACTCTCCAGGAGATACACTGGTGTACAAAGGTTTAGAACAATTTTTAAGGTGCTACAAATTTGGAGTTAATACGGATACAATGGTTCGCAATCAGTTGCGGAACGCCGTGGGACATACAATAGCCGGAGCTCTCATTTTACAGTGAAAATCTCGTCACAATAGCATTTAGGGGAGCGACCAGAAAATGATGAAGACGAAAAGGGATTTCGACTCTTCCCGTTTCACAGAAAGCTGATAACGAGATGAAAGTTTCATGGTTGGTTAAATCGTTGGCTTCATCGTTAAAAAAAATCTAAGATTTTCTCTAGCATTTTCTTAAAAGCTTAGCAAATGTTATTCATTGTGAAGACAACATTGTTTGTAGGGACATCATAATTTGACTCTCCAGGAGATACACTGGTATACAAAGGTTTACCACAATTCTTAAGGTGCTACAAATTTGGAGTTAATAAGGATACAATGGTTCGCAATCAGTTGCGGAACGCCGTGGGACATACAGTAGTCGGAGCTCTCATTTTGCAGTGAAAATCTCGTCACAATGGCATTTAGAGGAGCGGCCAGAAAATGATGAAGACGAAAAGGGATTTCGACTCTTCCCGTTTCACAGGAAGCTGAAAACGTGATGAAAGTTTCATCGTTGGTTTCGTTTGATGTGCATAATATTTACATGCATTTTCGTAAAAATAGCACGGATATTCGGGAAAATATAAAGGTTAAATATAAATCTTGTTGATAGCTGTTTTTCCTGTTCAGTTCCATCTAATCTTGTTTTTCTCTTTTCGTGAAAGGTTCCTAGGTGATTCTACAAAACGGTTCATATTATAATCTAAGGCTCCAATTATTTTTAAAGTTTATTTTGGTAATAAAAGAGTGAGTGGCAACCGAACATTAAGAGTATAACATCAGAGTTGTAAATAAACACAGTTCGATTATCGCTGTGTATCGCTATCCGCATTTCGCTAAATAAATGTTATCTATTTTAATAATCTTTGGCTATCTTTTAGTTCTAAATTTATATTTAAACTCATTCAGAATCTAAACCATTTCTTTTATACCTTAAATGGCGCAGTCAGTAGGATTTTCTGTAGCTAAAGCAATTCGCCACTTTTGTTCAGTAATGGCACCGATAATAATTGAAATGCGGTCAGATTGAGGTATAGTAAAATTAGCTTTTTCCAAGAGAGCGGTTTTTTTTTTGTATAAATGCAATCTACTAACCTTTCGTTCCTCTTAAGTTTACGATCACTTTGATATGCTAAAAATGCTTGCATTGTAATGGGCCTTTTAAATCTTGATGTGATAGCAGCTTTGCACTCAGACCAGTCATTATAACGGTAACTCTAAGTTATTTGCCAATTTTTAGCTGATTCGGCAAGTCTCAATTTGAGTTCATTTTCCCAGTTTGTTAGTGTTGAAATGCTTTCAACTTCTTTTATCCACTCAGACGCATTATCCATTATATTTCCTTGAAATATTTGAATAGAATTTACCATATCGTTAGTTGATGTAATTTGTATTATATTTGGCGAATTTATTTGTCATTCTAATAACTGTTTTGGGGATTCCATTAACGTCCCCAGTAGCACCGAAAATTATATAATATTTGCACAATGTTATACAATATTATGAATACCGAGGAACACCGAATACCTTAACAAAGTATTGTATTGTATGTATCAGTATTTCCGATGTACTAAATTTTCACAAATAATATAAAAACAATGTTTTTGATTGAAAAAAATCGTCATTTTAACTCAGGATATCACTCGATTGGAGGTTTTATTTCAAAAAAACTCCACTGGAACAATTATTCTTTAAGATGCTGAATATTATATGATACTATTCAATACAGCGAAAAAGATATTATGAGTTTTACATTTATCTGCATTGCTCAATATTTTAAGGTGAAGTTATTCTTTCCGTCAACAGATGGCAGCATGGTGATACTGAGACACTACATATATCAGGGTTGTTCAATATTTTAAGCGGAAGTTATTCTTACCGTCGACAGATGGCAGCATTATGATACTTTAACACTATATTAATCAACATTAAATCATATGTCCGAAAAAATATTTCACTAAATGCTTATTTGATATTAAATAGTGTTTACACAATCATTTTGTTTTACTGTATATAAAAGGCGGGCCGGATTCAGCTAAGGAAGTTAACCATAAAAAAGTTCTCACACATGGATTATCTATTGTTCTGTGAAAAAAATATCGAGTGTTATTCTCTTCATAAAAATATGCACGTGATTTATTGTTGCGAATCTTGTATTTGATTTTCAATCAATACTGTTATCTTTCTTTGAATATCTTTACCCATTTCAATAGGCGCCTTGAAGATGATCCACCAATCAATGTACAACATTTTCTCGATTTGATTTAAAATTATGAAATTCAAAGCTCTGTAACTCGGTCAGTTTTTTGTTTAAAATGTTAGTGTGTGAAGAATATTTTACTAAATATGACCGACAGGAGCGGGGACGGTATAAAAAGTTAGAATTCGTAACTTTTTCAAATATATTTAGTGACTCAAAAAACATAGAATATAGCTCTCCTCATTGGTTAATGTGAAATTATTTCAATTCTGTTTTCATTTAAGTTGATTTTGAACAAATACTATTTTAAAATATGGAATAAAATGTAAAGTCAAAAATCAGTCCTACAAATTTTAAGTTCATTGGAGTCGTTTGACTCTTAAACTAATCTAAGCCCTTGGCACTATTAATAAAAACTTTATTCTGATGAGGAATAGTTGAGGGAGGGATATAACAGTAGGAGGTACTCAAAAAAGCACTAATCAAGGGGTATGCAAGTGAAAAAAAGGTTGGATACCCCTGATGTAGACGTATAATGTTTTACCCGCAAATATGCCTTAATGGTATTATGATGAGAATCCTTAACTTTCAAACATATTTAAGATTATACAGGATGTCCACACTTATCGTGGTCCAATAGCTAATTTCTAAACCGTTAGAGATAGACATATAGTTCCAATTAGAAAAATGCTTTGAATAAAGGGAAGAATCATATTTTATGTTTTTTGAGTCACTAAATATATTTCTGAATTATATATATATATTCTTTTTCTATGGTCTGCCAGTCCTAACAGTCATATTTAGTAAAACATTTTTTGACACTCTAATATTTTAAACAAAAAAAGTCCCACTCTTTTGTGACTAAAACCGAGCGAGTTCTGGAGCTTCGAATTTCAGGAATTTTAACCAATCAGCGGCCTCGTCGAGCAAGTGCTGCGCATTGATTGGTCTTCAAGACGGCTATTGAAATGGTGTAAAGTGGTCTAAGGCAGCGATATTCAAAGCTTCCTAACACGGTCAGTTTTAGTTGCAGAAGAATGGGACATTTTTTGTTTAAAATGTTAGAATGTCAAAAATATTTTACTAAATATGACTGACAGGACTGAGGAACTGTATAAAAAATTAGAATTTGCAACTTTTTCATAAATATATTTATTCACTTAAAAAACATAAAATCTAATTATTCCCTTCATTCAAAGCATTTTTCCAATTAGAACTATATGTCTATTTCTAATGGTTCAGAAATTAGCTATTGGACTACGATAGGAGTCGTCACCCTATATAATGCACATTAAAATGTCACTGTAACAATAGCCAATAACACAACACACATTGAGGGAAATTAAAAGTATCTTTATTACAAAGAGAAAGATCTTTAACAAAGTTTCGTACAAAACTATTCCATGCATGTATGTTTCGTAAGTAGAGAAGCCCATGTAAAACAAAATATGATTCATTTATTGAAAAAAGAAAAGGAATTCAATACACACAAGTTACAACACATATCTCAATACTCACTTCTGAAACATACAGATAGAAAATTTTTATTAAAAACATTCGCAGAATATCTGACGAAACATTTTTATGTTTCCAAATATCCATTGGTCATTATTTTTAATAGTTTATAGGTAAGATAACAGATTGAAAAACCATCCTTTTATGAATTACACTCAATTAATGGAATGTGTATAGTTTATTTTCATAAATTAATATTAACCAAAAAATATCTCGCTATCCAATATTCGACTTTATAATTAATGCTTAGAATGCAGAAATTCTAAATATTGCATCACTTAATGAAAACCTCAAAATACAGAGCAACCCCATTAAACTGAACATCCACACACATACCAGCTGTTCACAAACAACTATTATGTTAAGAAATACTTTGCCCCAGCAGTGGCGGATTTTGTCAATATGAGGCCACAAGCGCAAAACTGACTTGAGGGCCCCCCCCCCCTCCCTCTACTCAATGTCTCAAATTGACCGTTGGCTTAGCCCTACGATGTGCACAGAATAGGTTTTGAGGCCCCCTCCCTTACCCATTGTCACAACTTCGCCGTCTGCATAGCACTACAATTTACGTCCAATAGGTTTCGAGACTCCCTCCTACCGAATGTCGCCATCAGTTGTTGTTCAAAATACATTCGACGTACAAAGGTACGTCGAATGTATTTTGGGGCCCCCTGGAATTTCGAGGCACGAGGCGAGCGCCTCTAACGCCTGTGCGGAAAATCGCCACTGTGCCCCAGGCATTTTAAATCACGTTTATAATTTTTTCTATGATGCAATTAACAGTAAAGAAAATGAAATAAATAAGTTCCTTTAAGAAACTATATTTTAAAACATCAGCAGAAAATAACTGATTTTATAGGTACATTTCAAATTAACTTTATTCCTCAAAGAAGGTGTAATAATTTTTGACTAAATGTGGAATAAAACATTGTCAGATTCAATTATACAAACATCATTTTTATGGACTAACTTTTCTTCATGTTCATTATATGTTTCACCCTATTTAATTAGAAAATGCTGTACACTTTATTTGTTTTTTAATGGATTAAAGGGGACACATTACCCAAAAAATGGCCAAAATATCAATTTTTATTTTATTGACTTATTTTGTCGACATTCTAACTTTTCTTCGTGTTTCTTATATCTTTCACCCTATTCAATTAGAAAAAGCTTTACACCTCATTTGTTTTTTAATGGATTTAAGGGGACACATTACCCACAAAATGGCAAAAATATCGATTTTTATTTTATTGACTTATTTTGTCAACATCTTTCTACTTTTTGTATCAAAATTTCAAACTAGTACCTTTGATATTATAGAAGATATATATTTTTTTATTTGCAATGATTATTGATTAAACATGCATAAATGACAACTTGAATTGGCTTTTTCTACATGTCGGACTTTTCTACACTTTCAATTTTTGAAAATGCTAAGGCCTTTTTTCCATTTTTAGATGGAGCTTTCACATTTTTTGCACTTGTTTATCATTATGCATATGATAAAACTGTGCATACAATAAGCATTCATCTGCTTAGTTTTTTTTATATACAAGATATAAATTGAGGTAGTGGTAAATTTTCTCATTTTTTACCACATAAAACAGTAAAAAATCTATTTAAGCGAATATTAGATTCACCTTATTTATTTGCAGAAAAAAATATTCAGATTTGAAAAAGTAGTAGGGAATTTTAAAAATTGAATTTTCTTTAAAAAATTTAAATTTCAACTTTAGAAGCAGATTCAAATGAATTTTTTTCTCTTTAAGATGAGTTGATATGGTTGTTAAGTTTTAATAGCATGGAAACTTTTTCAATCATACCTCAAATTTAAAAAAATTATTCAGAAAGTAATGTGTTCCCTTAAAACTATATCCAATGAAAACTGCATCCAAGTGTATGTAATCTGCCCAGCAAAACTGAATCAAGTGCAATCTGTCACACAACAAATTATTTATGATACAAAAATTAATTTTTGAACATGCATAATTAGAATTTTTTTTCAGTAACATTTTGCTCAAACAGCTTTATCTCAAAATGAGTGCTTTGCAGTTCATTCCCTGTCACATAGCTCCGTCAAACTCATATAGAAAATTATTACTATTCACTTTAAATATATGTAATAATTAATTTTGAAACATGCATCATTAGAATTTTTTCATTAACATTTTGCTCAAACAGCTTTATCTCAAAATGAAATTTGTGAAATAGTTAATTTTGGAAGATGCATCATCAGAATTTTTTCATTAACATTTTGCTCAAACAGCTTTATCTCAAAACGAGCGCTTTGGAGTTCATTCCCTGTCACATAGCTCCATCAAACTGATATGAAAAATTATTACCATTCACTTTAAATATATGAAATAATTAATTTTGGAATATGTATAATTAGAATTTTTTCATCAACATTTTGGTCAAACAGCTGTATCTCAAAATGAGTGATTCCTGTCATATAGCATTCCCTGCCACATAGCTCCATCAAACTGATATGGGAAATTATTACAATTCACTTTAAATATGTGACAGCACACAACACAATGGCAAGACTCAAACTGAAAGCTTATAAACTGGGAAAGACTATCCCAGTACTGATGTGAATATACATTAAATTATCTAGCAAATGTGAACTTTTAAAATACCCCCTATGACAGCAAGCTGAATTATCTCGAATTCACAGGTTTGAACAAAATTCATTCCTTATTTTACTGATAAAAAAGGAGAGAGTAACTTTTTTTAACAAAGATATTTTGAAGCACTATATTCATATTGCTTAGCATATAAAATAAATTTATATTAACCCTTTAGCCGGTCTGCCCATTCAGTGTACGAGCTACCCAAAGTTTCCCCTAACTGGTTTGCCCGGAAGACATATGGGCATCGATATTTTCTCCTCTCCTTTCCCGGTTTGCCTGTATTTTTAATTCTCATAACAACACTATCAATATCCTCCAACAGATGGCGCAGCTTGTCTACGTCACTGAAATGCTTTCCATCTGGGTCTTTCATTGAAGGTTGTTTTTTTCAACCGCCAACCAAGAATTTAAGCAGGAAAAAATATGCCTTGTTTAGCACTACTTCTGGTAAAATATTTGACCAGTTCAAGGATTAATGAAGATTAAAAGGAGACATTAAAGAAATTAAATATAGTTGAAAGTTCAGTATAGCAGGGTTCATTGTAGTAACATTGGATTGTAACTAGAAAGACAGGTTTTCCCACCCCTGAAAGTTTCCTAAATCATATTTTTTTATCCTCCCATCTTGTTTTTCCCTCCTTTACAAACGATGAATATAAAGCAGTAAACAAGACAATAATTGAGTTTCTCTGTAGATTAAATACTAATAATTAAAAAAAATGATTACAACAACAAAACAATGACAGGGTTCATAATGTATATATGATAGTAAAATTCAGGAGTTTCTAAGGATTTTTTCAGGAGTACAGTACAGAAAATTTAGGAGATATCATGAAAAAAAATCAATTGTAGTGGAGAAGGGGTAGTGTGGACAATTTTTATAAAATTGGCAAAAAAGTATACTAAATATCAATTCTCCCATCTTTTCCGATTGCGGTGACTCGGAACATGCACATTAATGTCTTCCGGCGCTAAGTAAGGTCATAAATAAGAATTCCTGATTCCAGCGACTTTCTATCAATAACAGACATGACACAGGCTTGGAACAAAAAAAGATGAACTTCATAAATAATCAATCGTGCCATACATAACTACTGAGAAGTAAAATAAGTACGATTAATTGAACAATAAAATCAATAAATTTATACAAAAAGTGCTTGAGATATTAAAAATATTGTAGAATTATTACAAAAAAAGAAAATTAAGAATGATAAAATCTGATGCCGAAAAAGCTGAAATTCGAGTTTCCGCGGAAATGTGTCATGTCTGAAATAAGGAAACGTCATATTTTTATGTTTCATCATAACTTTATCTTTTGCTCTTCGATTGTAATTTTTCAAGAGACAAAAAGAAATATCAGGATAAAAAACACAATTTTCAGGAGTTTTCAGGGCCCTTAGAAAAAAAGGCAAAATTCAGGAATTTCAGGAGGAGTATGAACCCTGCAATGATTACAAACATAATCCACGAGTATTTGTTTTAAAATTTTCTTTTAAGAACATTTAATAGTGAGATGACAGCGCACGGAACAAAAATTTCATTCCCTAAAAAAAATTACATACACACGGAATTCTACAAAGGCAATTTTCCAAATAATTTACATGATTCTATTTATTATTCACCCTTTTTTAAAAAATCGCATAAAATAATAACATTCTAAAAGTTCACAAAAATGATTACAACATAACAATGATTACAAACATAATTCACGAGTATTTGTTTAAAAATTTTCTTTTAAGAACATTTAATAGCGAGATGACAGCGCAATAACAAAAATTTCATTCCTTAAAAAAAAATTGCATACACACGGAATTCTACAAAGGCAATTTTCAAAATAATTTACATGATTCTATTCATTATTCACCATTTTTAAAAAATCACATAAAATAACAACATTCTAAAATTTCACACAAATGATAATCCACGAGTATTTGTTTTAAAATTTTCTTTTAAGAACAATTAATAGTGAGATGGCAGTATACAAAATAAAAATCTCATTCCTAAAAAAAAATTACATACATAGGGTATTCTTCAAAGGCAATTTTCCTAATAATTTATATGATTTTAGTTATTGTCCACCCTTTTTAATAAATCACATAAAATAATATTCTAAAATTTCAAAAAAAAACTGCACTTACATTTCTACCTTTAACTTATAATACCTAAAATTCCACATTTCTCACAAAAAGTAACAGATGTTAAAAATCTGATATCAGGTTGAAACAAATAACTCAAGCACAACAATTAATGCACTTGTGTCACACAATGCACACATAATATTGTTCCTCTAAACTCGCCATTATTACAATTCAAAAAGTTGGATTTAAAACCAACTCAAAACAGTTGGATTTCTACAATTGTATAACAATGGATTCTTTAATATAAAACTTTTAAAAGAAAAATATTTCAAGATTCACTTGTCAATATTTTAAACCTTAAAAAAATTCATAGTCTTGCTCTTTGAAATATGCTGACTGTGGACATACTTAGACAGCATAATACAACGTATCTCGGAAAACGTAAAAAATTGGAATATTTTCTTCACAGGTCATCATCTCCGATTCCTTCAAACGCATCATTTTCTACTAAAGGCTTCGGGGACGAAGGGCCATTTTTAATTCCATGCTTTGAAGAAAACTTCTCCTAAAAACATGAATATATATTTTTGTAAATGTTACTGAAATAGGATTAAAATAAAACTATATATTAATGGAAAAATTAACAATTCATCATAGAACAATGTATAATTAACAATATAAGTTTTGAAAATAAAGACATATAGTTCCAATTGGAAAAATGCTTTAAATGAAGGAAACAATTATAATATATGTTTTTTGAGTCACGAAATAAATTTTTGAAAAGTTACGAATTCTAACTTTTTATACGGTCCCCCGGTCCTGTCAGTCATATTTAGTAAAATATTCTTGACATTCTAAAATTTTAAATAAAAAAGTCCCACTCTTCTGCGACTAAAACTGAGCAGTTCTGGGGCTTCGAATTTCATGATTTTTAACCAATCAGCGGCCTCGTCGAGCAAGTGCTGTGCATTGATTGGTAGATCGTCTTTAAGACGGCTATTGAAATGGTGTAAAGTGGTCTAAGTCAGCGATATTCAAAGCTCCATAACTTGGTCAGTTTTAGTTGCAGAAGAGTTGGCTTTTTTTGTTTAAAATATTAAGAGTGTCAAACAAATTTTGCTAAATATGACTGATAGGACCGGGGGACCGTATAAAAAGTTAGAATTCATAACTTTTTCCGAAATATATTTATTCACTCAAAACTCATATTATAATTCTTCCCTTCATTTAAAGCATTTTTTTCAATTGGATCTATATATCTACCTCTAACGGTTTAGAAATTAGCTATTGTTCACGATGAGTGTGGACACCGTGTATATAAAAAGCCAGAGATGGAAGTAACGCAGACACATGGTTTGGTTTGGCTAAGTGCCAAAGAGATCCAGGCTTTCTGTCTACGTCTACAAATTAGTATACACATGGAGATACTGTTTGGATTATTTTATTAATATAATCTTTCAGCCTTTTTTGTTTGCTTTTTTCCTTCCGAGTCTCTTCACTGTATTCTCTTTTTTTTATTTTATGTTGATTCATGGACGGACAGGCAACTCCATTAATATTAAATAGAAGTTATGCGGCTTACTTTCTTTATATTTAATTCATGCTTAGTTTTTGTTAAAAAGGTTCTTTCTCTTACGTACTTAATTTTGGAATTGAATATTTAGTTTTTTTATATTTCATATTTTTTCTTTAACCATTCTTACACTGAATTACTTAAAGATTTGCATTCATCAATTCAGTAATGCATTTTTTCTGTTAGTGGATTTAGCATTATTTTACTCGGGAAAAAACAAAAAAACGAGAGTTAGTGTCAATTGATTCATCAGTTCTCTTTCTCATGCTTCTTTTTATTCCTTAAGTACTCTGGCAATCTGCATCAGATTTTCTTCCAACAATTTTCATTTGTAAATTTGTGACAATCAGATCGGACAAATCTTCTAGTTAATAATAATAATAAATAAGGCATCATTCTTAATTCTTTAACAGGAAATGCAAGAAAAAGTATTCACATAATAAAATAAATAGATTTATTAATAATACCAATATTCCCCTGATTTTGTGTTAAAAAAATCAGCAATTAGGGAATTAATTAGCATACACTTTATAAACTCATGTATACAATTTCCCCCCACTACCACCATCAAACTGAGGATTGTGATTGAGCACTGAATATACAATAGATTTATAGTTATTAACAGGGCTGGCGCTAGTAGGAGGGCCAGGGCTCCACTGTCGGGGATGCTGTGCCCTCCGCCAGTGCAACTTTTTGTACCACGTCCATGCAACCAGCTATTCTACTAGTAGTAGGACTGTGCCGATTTTTGATGCATCGGAAAATATTGATGTTAATCATCGCTGTTCCGATGTTTATATTGTCGTTTTTCCCGAAGCATCGGAAATTCCGATTTACCCGTGATGCGTACGATGTTTCCCGATACATTGTGGGCATCGATGTCCACATGCGCCCTGAAGAGCATTGTTCCCGATTGCGCATCGCTGACCGCAAGGCATTTCCCCGATCATCAGTGATTACCGTGGCATATCTTTCCCCATGTTTCTTCCATCATGACTCATCAAGCAGAGACCTATGTTGCAAAGTGCGGATCGTTGTGCTGACACGATGAATCCCAATGTGACCGCGAATGATAACGATGAAAATAACTCATCTCGAGAATTGAGGAAGCGAAGTGTTTTGTCCATTGTAGAATCTCTTAGTCATCGAAACGTGCATTACTTCGTGTGGCCTCTTGCTTTCTTCTAATCATGTAAATTCTCTGATGTTGTTTTAAGTACAAGGGTATAATTATCAATCCTGCCGTTCATCGTTTGTTTGGTTGAAGAGAAAATCGCATTGTTTTTAATATACGATTCATTGTTGATAACTAGACAAATTTATAGTACTTTTTGACACTCTATTTGTTAGGTAACTAAGGATTGAATTTATTATAAGCACATAAATGCCTTAATCAACCACTCAAAAGTGTAAGAATGCAAAATTAGTTAATAGTAAGTGCGAAACATTGATGTATCGAAATATTGCAATTTTAGAGTGGCGATGCTAAAACTTTAACATCGCCCAGTCCTAACGAGTAGATAAATAAAAATCTGGAGGGTCATCATTTATGCCCCTCCCCTTGTACAGCAGGTCGTGCTGCTCTGTTGGGGAAACTGTCCCCCCCTTGGGCGCATTCTACCATCAAACTCCAGGTTATTAATAAGCTAGCCTTTCATCTTATATGATCATCACACTAGAAACTCATGAAATCACAAAGAAGAGGATAAAAGTTTCAATGTACACATAGGCAAGTGTGCAGACAAACTTAAATGAAACAAAAAGTCAAAATTCAAGTACTTTGATATCTATCAACTGCAACCTCACAGCATTCAGGGGATAACAGCCTGTGTTGCTCAAAATCCTTTTTTATAAGCTTTTATTCAACTCGAGTGTCTTGTCCACAAATCTTGAGATCGATTTCTTACCCACTTCCAATCGAGATACAGCTTTGAAATTTAGCACAGTGGTAGGTTTCCGGTGACAATACAATATTAAGCAAAAAAAGTTGCAATCTATATCTATTTTAAACCTAACAAAATTATATTAAAATTTTAGCCCTGCATTTGGGTGATAAAGTTTGGAAAGTGGTAGCCTCACGTTACGCAGGGTTGTAACACCACCACTAGACGACACACAATAGAAGGGGGTGCGACCTGTGAATCATCCCCATTTCGGAGCAGCTTGAGGGTTAAAGGTCAGATCGGGGAAGTGAATCTTGTTTCGTCTTTTAGTTTGTGTAGCACTGCGTAAGAGAAATATATATAGAGATGGCGTGTATTGAAATGGCTACCCAACGCGAGTGGCGGCTATTAATATGTGTTTCATATTGGAGAATTCAATAATTGAATTTGGTTTACTATGCCTAACAAGTCGTGTGTATTCGTGCCAGCCATCATTAAAAAGTAGAAAATCAAATAAATTATTAAAAAAAATTAAGGTATAAGATTTTATTCAAAATGCACTTAAAATGAGAAAAAATGAATTCAAAAGTTGAAAATAATTTTTCTGATTACAGTAAAATGCACGGTTCGAATAAAAGCGTGGGCACCTTATGTACCGCCTTATATTCTGTGTATATTTCCTTAAACAAATGGAATATTCCTAGAAGGTAAAGGCGCCCACGCTTTCATTCGAACCTTGCATTTTATTGTAATCAGAAAAATTATTTTCAACTTTTGAATTCATTTTTTCGCATTGCTATTGAAGGATTCAATTTTAGTGAAAATAAAATTATATACACTCATTATTTTGAATAAAAGCTTATACCTTTAAAAAAAAATTATTACAACAATTCATTCATACAAGTTAAATTCTGTTAGAAATGTGAACAGAAAATTATATATTTGCACATCAGTATACTTACGGTGATTTTTCTAACCTGGCCTTTAGATCGACCAATAATATTATTGGTTTCTTCTCTCTGAAAAAAAATTCAAATAAGAAATGCTGAAGATCATATTTAAAAAACAAAAATTCTGCATTCATACATGATCAGAATCATTATCAAAAATAATGCTCAATTTTATCTACAAACTCTTGAATAATGAGCATAATATTTCATAAACTCCATATGCTTTAAGGATGCCCAGAATAAAAATGATATGACCGACAGAGCTACATTTTCAGATTAAATACAATTTCAAATTATTTAAGAAAATATGAAAAAAACCAATTCAGAATATGGAATGTTTTATGAAATCAATGCTAGTTAGCAACAAAAATTAGTAAATCTCGGGTTAATTTCTTGTATTCAGTATAAAAATAACTAATGTTCGTACTTCCATGAGTAGTATTTACTTTCAGATTTAAGGCAATTACACTTTTATGGGTAGTGTATTATACTATTTTAAAGAACGCAAAATGCATTTAAAGAGAAAATTGAAGTAAAAAACTCTGCATGTTAGAGTTCCTTGAAAATATTTACAAGATTATAAAAAATAATTCCCCAAAGACATTATGTCCTTGAGCAAGACAATGAGATCAAGATATAAGACACAATGATTAAAAAGAAAAAAATAATAATGATAAATTACAACAATACAGAGATTTAAGCAAATATCTTTAGTTGATAATGGATGCATTATTTATGATATATTCAATGGCTTCCGATTGAAAATCTAATAACAAATTACTTAATTATAAAAATCAGAAGTATCTTAAGTCTGGTAACTGTAATTCTGTAGAAAATGCAATAAACTCAATGTATTTATGAAGCTTAACCAGGGATGTAACTAATATTCGGCATTCAGCCATTTTTCCGAATATTTGGCAAGCCGAATAGTAAGCAGATATTCAGCCGAATATATTAAGGATAATAATTTTTTTAAATGTGCTTTTAAATACACATTTTAAGGGGATACATTTCCATCCAAATTTTTTTTTATTTGAAGAATTATTGAAAATGTTTTCATACTATTAAAACTTAACAATCATATAAAGTCATATTTAAGAGAAAAAAAATCATTTTGATTTGCTGTTAAGATTAAATTTAAATTTTTTTTAAAAGAAAAATTCAATTTTTTAAATTCCCTACTACTTTTTCAAACATGCATACATTTGCTTCAAATTTTATCTGCAGATTCACTGAAATATATTACGTAGAACTATGCATAGATTTTAAGGTGGATCTAATATTCGCTTAAATACAGATTTTTTACTGTTTTATGTGGTTAAAAATGAAGAAATTTAGCACTACCTCAATTTATACCTTGTGTATATAAAAAAAACTAAGCAACTGAATGCTTATTGCATGCACAGTTTTATCATATAATAACGATAAAAAAGTACAAAAATTCGAAAGCTCCATCTAAAACAGGAAAAGCCTTAGCATTTTAAAAACATGAAAGTGAAGAAAAGTCCGACATGGAGAAAAAGCCAATTAAAGTTGTCATCTGTGCATGTTTATCATTGGTGATTGTAAATAATAAACTATATAATTTCTACAATATTAAAGGTACAAATTTGAAATTTTGATACATTAAGTAGAAAGATAAGATCAACAAAATAAGCCAATAAAATAAAAATTGATACTTTGTCCATATTTTGGGTAATGTGTCCCCTTAACAAAAAATATTACAGATATACATATCATTACATTCATTATTAAAAAATCTCCTAACATTTAAAGTTGCATAGGTATATTTATTAAAGTTGCATATAATTTATCACTGCAAAACCCAAAATTATTTTACAAGAAAAATAATTTTTCAGCATTTTCAGGAGCGAGTCAGTTTTGTTTGGTTTCATACACACATAATATCAATTAGGGATTTAGCGAATATTAAGCATGAGGCCTATTCGGACCTTTCTCGAACATTCTGTCTGGACGAATGCTAAACAGATATTCAGCAGAATAAATTAAGGATAAAATGCTTTAAAAAAATATTGTTTTAAATATATTTAATAAAAATATTGCAGAAATACATTCCAGTACATTTATTATAAAAAAAATCTAATATTTATCCAATTTTAAGATGCATAGTACATAAGTGTTTAGGGTTCATGTAGCAGGCCAGCATTTTGGAACATCGTGGCAGACGAAATCCTATGGGTACAGTGGCCTCAAGGAGTTCATCTACAAGCATTTGCCGATGATTTTCGTTCATCGTCACAGACAACATCAGAGAAGGGCTCAGGAAGCTCAACAAATTAGCACTGGACAAGTTTAAGGAGTGGGCAGACAGAAATAAACTACACGTCTCATTGGAAAAATCAAGCTATGTCCTTTTCAGCAAGCTTGTAAGAGGACCAACGATTAAATGGGGCAACCAATCAATTATCCGTAAAATCCATTTAAAATATCTAGGCGTTACAATAGATCATAAATTAAGCTGGCTACCACGTGTAATAGAGCAGGGCAAAAGAGCCATGGATCAATACCAACATCTCTCCAGAATCGCAGAAGAATTTTAATAATGTTCCATATGGTTTCATATATAACCAGTTCCAGAACATAAACGGTCACGGCTTGCAGGTGCTGAGAGATATTTTCTTGCTAAATTTGCGAACGTTGGAAATTTTTTCGGATATTTTCCACCGATTTGAACCAATTCCAACTACCCATTGGAAGTTCTTTATCAAAATAGGAGTTTACTTCTAGAAATTGTAATTTATCCATACAATTTTCTTCTGTGTTTGCCATCGTCATGTTCTGCAGTGATGGCTCTTGTTTCGTTGAAGCAATCCCAAAATGAAGGGAGCTTCTCATTTCTTATTATTGGAATCAAAGTATTTAAAATATTACAAATATAAAGAGATTAAATTTTTTTAAATATACAAATAACAAAACTTCAATTTTATTTAAGCTTAAATTTTTTCATTTGAAAAATATTTCATTTACAATGAAAAGTGAAAATGTTTTTAAAAATTTGGTATTCGCCCACCAAATATTCAGTATTCGACCGAATATTTGGTATTCGGCCAAATCACTATTTGTTACATCCCTAAGCTTAACACAAAACTTCTCAAGCGATTTATTTGCATGAAGAGAAAAAAAAGACATTCAGAATTCAACAAGCTATTAGTTTCAAAGGAAATGCAATGACATCATTTCTTTCACTTGCGATCATGCGATAATTCTCAAAAATACAGTAAAAGCATAACTAACCAGCATGCTCGGGAAACGCCGAATTCCGGATACCTGAAAAGTCCGGATAGTTGAGTGTGACGGGAAAAA
>BGPR01003700.1:46171-75131 GCA_013235015.1 Araneus ventricosus
GTAGCTTTTTTTTAGATAGGCCAAATAATTTGTTTTTTTCATTTTGAAATGTGCATTAAATATAATTTTTAAGAATACTTCTGTATCTTTCATGACATTATATTTACAAAACGCATGAAGATTTTAATTTAACATGGATGATAAAAAGAAGTATGATCTGTAGCCAAATTTTTACCGTAAATATATAGATTGTAATAAATACCATAAATATATAGACTGTAAAAATATAAACATATAAAAATAGCCGACGAAACTGGAAAATGTTCTTCTCAGCAAGCATAATAAAACTCTTTTAAGTGATCATAAACAAATCCTAGATTGAATATCAAAACTAATTATCTTGTAAAAAATCGCAAGGGTTATTTATTGCGCAATATGCGTACCTCCAATTCTCCTGCACGTGATATTGCGTAATCGGAATCAACATCTGCCGGTATTCGGAGAGTAAATAAATAACGGAAAAGAAAGAGACTTACCAATCTGGAGTAACCCCCCTTGACCTTTTTTTTTGGTTGTTCATTTCTTTTTTTGCTCTCGTTTTTCGAGGAAAGATGAGGACTTTTCTTTTTACCTCACTTTTGCTTTTGAACCCCCCCCCCCATAAAACAAGTCTATGCATATCACAGTACTCTATATTGTTTTTTTCCCTTCGGGCATGTGCATGCTATATTTTGGAGCGCAGATGTAAAATTTTTAGAAAAACTCATTTTCTAATTTTTCCGGTTAGTTAAGCTTTCCAGATACTTTTGAATGCTGAATAATCGAGAATTTACTGTACATAATTCTGAAATTCAATTTTGTAACTTATTCTCTTAATACATAAATCTGAAACTCTGATACGCGAAAAGCTCATTTCACAGACTCCTCTCCTTTGTTTATATATTAAAATGTTACATAATAGCTCATGAATACTATGATGAAAATCACTATATACAGGGTGATTCAAAAAGAAGCAGCAGATTTAAAATATTTATTTCTAATGAACGACAATAGATAGAGACACATATGATACATCACTGGATAAAGGAATGTTCAAAGTTTTATTTCATGCATTCAACAAGAGCTCAAGTTTTCATGCGGCAATAGTAACTTTAACGAGGTAACTGGTCCCTGGTTTTTGAACTCATTGCTGTAACAATTCGATCTCATAAATCTCAAAGAGTAGCAGGCATAGGAGGAACATAATGCCGTCTTTCATGTACACCCACAGTTAAAAATCGCAAGGGATAAGAATGGTGTCATACAGATACTTTACACTACGACACACCCTTGACTCCAGAGATAAAAATCTCCGGTTTGCAGTTTGGATGAGTGTGCGTAGAAATTTTATTGAAAAACGACAACAAAAAAAAGGGGGTTACAAACAGTGTTTTAATATCGACGAAAAACATGTGAAAATCATAAAAACGATGAAAAATGTGTGTTTACATATGAAAAGAAAGACTCGCGAAGCAAAAACAAATTTAAGACAGGTCCCAAAAGTTCTTTGCATCTATATGCTTGTAGAAGGACTGATTAGGGATCCTACACAATGCATCGCAAGTGTCAAATTGGATACTGTACAGCAGAAGGGACGTCCCTGGTTCCATGAAAGCAAATCAATTGTAACAAATCAAAGAATTATTCGGTTTGAGTATCGAAATTGTCAGTTTCCAAGTAAGAACCTCATCAAACGTTGGTATGAGCAATTAAGGACAATTAAGGAGTGAAAGTCCCTCTCACTTTACACTACGACACCCCCCCCCCCGACTCCAGAGATAAAAATCTCCCATTTGCAGTTTGGATGAGCGTGCGTAGAAATTTTATTGAACCAAAGAAAAGGGTTACATACAGTGTTTTAACATCATCGATGAAAAACATGTGAAAATTACAAAAACGATCAAAAATGTATGTTTACATATGAAAAGAAAGACTCGAGAAGCAAAAACAATTTTAAGACAGGTCCCAAAAGTTCGCTGCAACTATATACTTGTAGAAGGACTGAATAGGGTCCTAGGTATTTAACCTCCAGAGGGTCTTAGTCCATAAGCCTGAGGTTTGGGTGAAGAAGAGAAATCTGGGTCGGAGTCTGGTTGCGTCCAGTGGCTGTTTTATGAGGTTCTAATCTTCAGTGAGGAAATATAAGCATTTAGCTATATTTATTCTTGATAGTTCATTTGAAAGTAAGCTTTTCCACCAAATTTGAGCATTTTCTGCACTTGGTTTTTTAAAATGATAAGATAATGTCATGTGACAAGAAGTTGCGTAGCGGAGAGGGTTTCCTTTTTCCCTACATCTGAATGATGAAGCCGGAATCTATAGAGATAGCTGGGAAAAGGACCATGGCCTGTAGTGAAGAGGATGGATTCTCTTGACCATGAAGCTGGGGTTAGAGCGACTTTAGGGAGTATATAAACCAGCAGGAGTGGCCTCCCCTAAACTTTCTCGTATACTTTTCAAACATTTGTCATTTCCCTTCCCCCTGCGTTTATAAAAAGTTCGAACCAACTGTAACCCAGAATGCAATGACTATCAGAAGGTTTTTCATTGTAGATTATAGTGATAGTAAAATATTCAGGTGAAGAATCATATTTAAAAAGATTCTTATTTATTAAAACTTTGCAATATTTTTTTTTTTTTATCAAACTCTAGCAATGCGAGTTCCGCGTGCGGAGAAGAAAACAGGAGAATAGCTTGCGCATGCGCAGAGATTGCTTCCAGTACGCCAGTAAAACGAGATGCCCTAAATGTTTGCTTCCTTACAAAATCTTGCCGCCAGAATTGGTTTTTGGCAAACTGCCAAGTTTTCGGAGTGTCCCTTCTTTGCACAGGCATTTCTACTACTACGCATGCGCATGGAGTTAAACAAGTATGCGATTATACAGACCACAGACAGTCAGCCCATTGACGGATTTGGCCCAAAATTTTATATGCACCTACGTTCATGACGATAAAGCTGTGTACCAAATTTTATCCATCTAGCTATTCAAGTTTTTGAGTTATAGTGTTTGCATGACTTCGGACATACAAACAGACAGATTTCCCGTGGATGGATTTTGTCCAAAATTTGATAGAAACCTACAAATTATGTTTAAAGACCACATGCAAAATTTCATCCCCGTAGCTCTAATAGTTTTTGAGTTATCGTGTTCACAGACAGACATAATTCCAAAATGTGTTTTTCGGACTCAGGGAGGTCTAAAACGTAGAGATTCGTCAAAATCTGGAGTTCGAATTTTTCGACGATTACAATACTTTCTCTTTGTATACTTCGTATACGAGACAGTAAAAATTGCTCTTCCAGTGTCACCTGAATCCCAGTCTTAGTGGCATTTATTGAGAGAGGTTGATAAGCATTTTTTCAGATGACATTTTGGGGGGAAAAATGCTTAGGAACCTCTCTCTCAATAAATGGCAACAAGACTAGGATTCAGGCGACACTGGGCTGTACCTCGTGGTGGAAGCGAGGTGGAGCCTCGTCTTGCATGAAGACAAAATCATCCCGATCTCGTTGAATTTGTGGAAACAACCAGTGTTGGAGCATGTCCACTTTTACCAGGATTATCTGAATGCACGAAATAAAATTTTGAACTTTCCGGTATCCAGTGATGCATCGTATGCGTCTCCATCTATTGTCGTTCATTAGAAATATTTTAAGTCTACTCCTTTTTGAATCATCATTATTTCCAGTCAGATTAAAATGTAAGTATCATAAACTACCAGAAAAAGAAAAGGCAATGAGAGATATTTAAAAAATTTAAACGAATGAAACGTACATTGGCATTCTGAACAATTCCATCCGTTGAAACAGATCGACCAATGTTAGAAGAAATCTGATGACTGCTTCCATCTCTCTTCATATAATTCCAAGAACCCCTCCGGCTGGTTTTTTCAGGTTTCTCTTCGTTTTTAACACCATGCCTCTTTGAAAGAAGCTCATCTACCATCCCTTGCAAACAAACACTCATCAAAATAGCCTAAAATATTACAGGATTTAAATAGAAACATAAGATTTTAATAAAATGAAATAAATTCATGTTGCAAAAAAAAAAAAAAATGTGGAAATGAAAAATGAATGTTACAAAATTATTGGGAAGAAAATGAGCAGGATGACTGTAGAAAATAATTAAATACAGTAATAAGAGTTAAGATGTCAAAAAAGTTCTAGAATACTATAACTTTCAAGAAATCATTTTATACACTAAAACTTAAGGAAGACTGAAGCAATGTTAATATAATTTAAGCTTTTAAACCTAATTGCACATATAAAGAACAAATCACACGGAGAGCTATCGTACGCTGTTTCTATCAGCATGAGTGCAATGCCACTCATCAAAAAAGTTTGTAGCGTGTGACCGGTCAGACAAGATGAAGGAAATCGTGGGCTGTATTCAACCGGCTTGATGATGCACACGATGCTGACGGAAAATCATCAGCAGCGATAATTCAGACCAATCAGGTGTGACTTTGATGGTGATGTAGTTCACCCCAACGATGACCAAAATCCTGTCTGACCGGTTGCCTCAATAAGTCACGTCCTACGAACTTTTTGGGTAAGTGGCACTGTGCTCACGTTGATAAAACAGTGTACGATAGCTCTCCATGTGATATGTGCTTAAGATGTTTTCTTTATCAACAAGAGGACATTTAAATCTGGAGGATTTAATGAACATAAGACCAGAGTATATGCTCGATTTTTCAGCAAAATTGTGTTCCAAACCCAGAACCCTCTATCCTTAGAGCAGACTATGTCAACAAGACAACAAAGTCACAAAGCATAGACTCGTTAACATTTTTTTATATTTATGTTACAGATATATTAAACACTCACAACTTAAGCACTTAGAAAATTCAGGATTTTTTTCTCTTTAAATTAAAATAAACTAACTGCATTAAAAATATAGTTCATGGTAAAAATACACATGTTTAGTCTGTATTTCATTTACAAATAATTTTGCTAACTATTTAACTTACAAATTACAAACAAAACTATCAGAAACACAAATTTTTATTAAAGGATTATTAAAATAAATGTAAATTTAGAATTATAGAAAAATATTTAAAATGGCTGGGAAAGAATGTGATCTTTAATGAATTTGCTTAATACTAGCACATTCCTCTTAAGTTTGAAGCATTAAGTTAATACTCAGTGAATGAAATCTTATCCAAAATCTGTCTGCATTAAAACAAAAAAGGTAAAACTTTTTATTTGTATCAAACAAAAGGAATGATAAATTTCAGTAAACTATAAGTGTCTCATCAAAATGCATATCATTATACTATTAATCTGTCACAAAATGTGAATAAGAGCAGCAGACAAATGTAGATACTTGTAGTGTCCAAAAACTTCCATATAATCAACCATAAACAAATTTCACTACCATGCAAAACAAGGAATCAATAAATAAATCTTCTAAATAGAACAAAATAACGTTTGAATACACTTTATTGCTGATAATTTTGGAGTTCTGAGAATTCAATTTCTAAGAAAAATTCCACAATAAGAAAAACTTTTTAAAAAGGTAAAAAAAAAAAAAAATTAACTTATTACCTTTACTATTTAAAGATAAGGAATTAAATATAAATACCTTTTGATGAAAACAGAAAATTATTAGAATTAAAAAAAAAAAAGGTTTTGAATAGAATTTTTTAAAAGTATTTACTTTCTGCAGGACAAAAGTGAACAAATAAAAGTTGCTGAAGAATAATTTCTGCTTTATATACTAAGAGAAGAAAAGTGCTTAGTAAAAAAAAATTTAAAATAAAGAGCCACTAAATTTATTATTTGACAAGCCAGTAACTTAGAATATCCTCTTAAGACCCAAAGGCACAATTTTTGACCAATTTTTACAAAAATCAGGATTAATACTCTTCATAGGATTATATAAAACTATATATGAATCAACAGATATTTAAAAAAGGGGACTTCGGACATCTAACAGAGAACTATTGACGTTAACCCCTTAACTGCCGCCGGCGTATATATACGCCTTTCCGAAGTACGATCCTTTGCATTGCGCTGCTATAAAGAAAACTGCTCCCACGGCCTTGGAATGCCATAAAATGACCTTGACAATGTTTGAAACGGATTTTCTTATTTCAGAGAAGAGGGGTAGGGTATTGGTGAAGGGGATGTTTCTGAAACGGTGAAAGTCACAGCTGTGCAGTTTTTGCTTCTGTTTCTGTTTGAGTAGGTCGAGCTTTTTTTATTCTTTTGCTTCCGTTTTCGTTTATTGTGCGAAATAGAAGATCTTTTTACGAAAATGTCGGACAGTGAGGAGAGTGATTTAGATGACTATTTTCCGTCATCTTCAGGATCAGAAACGTCGGAATATGATGCTTTGTGCTGGGGATGGTTGGAGGGGGAGGGATATGAAAGTATGGGGTACTAAAAAGGGATTAATCAAGGGGTATCGAAGGGGGGAAAAAGAGATTCAGAATCATTTGCCTGGGATATGCCCATGTCTCGAATATGGGAGAGAGGTGCAACGGTAAGGACAACAAAAAAGTTGTACCATGTAGGATCAAGTGGCATTGGGGAGCGAATTGTGCAAGATTTCGTCAGCAGTTAAGGGGTTAAAATAGCTCTTCTTTGAAGAAGCCTTCTACTAACAACACATGGAAACTTTGATGCTGTACCAAAACGTGGCTGTGAATGGTAGAAGCCCAGTTTTTACACCAAAGATGCATTTACTTTCATCAAATTAAAAACGAAAATAAAAATGTTATTTCCACCGAGAATGCAGAAGCCCCCTTTTAACATCAATCGATTCATATAATTAACTTATTAATTGTATATTAATCAATATAATTAATTATACATAATTGACAAATGACAGCATGGCATCATCCAAAGTATTGGGCAGTGGAATTTAAGGGTTTTCAATGGAAAAACTTTTTTTGTAAATAAAACACAAATGCCATTAAAATGGACAAGGAGTCTCAAAAGAATATGACCTTTTCTTTTACATGTTATATAACAGTTAAGGATGATTAACATGTAATTTTGTAATCAGGAAACAAGAAATAGAAACTAGATGTGCACATCTAAGCCAGATAAACTAAGCAAAATTCTGCTTTTTTTCTTCTTCATACAATACAGGGAAAAGAATTTGTAAATATGTAATAATAAAAAAGAAAACCTAGCTTAAAAATAAAGAGGGGCATTCAATGAATAAAAATTAAATTATTAGTGTTTTCAATATACAATTCCGATTTCTGTAATTTCCATATAATCCTACTCATTTCATTTTTTTCATAAATTTATTGCATTAGAAAACAATCCATATGGGCAAAAAATTTCAACCAGGAAGTTTGAAAATCCTAAAAATTACTTTAAATTCTACAATAAATAATGACAAAAAGAAGATTTTTTTTTTCAGTTCAATAAATAATATTACTATTACTATTAAGGGATAATGAGTCATAAAATTTAGCGAAAGTGACAGTTTCGAAGCTTAATAAAATAGCTTCACCACATGGATATGTGTGCACTTTGTGTATACAAATTATTATTAGTTTGGACATTTAATTTTATGATCTAAACAGTTCAAATTTCTTTAAAATCTTGATATGAATTAATGATATTTTTAAGAGCAATTATAATCGATTACTTTACATACATCTAATTTCAAGAATTAGTAAAAACTAATGCAAAAAATCCTACTTCATGTTTAACTGTTTTAACCACTTAACAGCCCAAGAATACTCGTGCATCGAATTATTGAAATTTTAGTCTTAAAAACTAAAATTGAATCATTAATTAGCTTTATAATTTGACACAAAAAATATGTAGGATCCATAAACATCTTAAGTATTCTATGCCTTCTTAGATGAATGAAAACGACAGCTCCTTTCCAAAACAGGAGGGGTCATCTTATTAGATAGCAAAGAAAACTATTCAGTTAAGTGGTGAATAATTTTTTCTACGAAGAGATATTTCTTTTATATCATATGAAAGGCTTAGATTATAAAATCAAATAACCATCTCATAAAAAGACGGGAAAAAAAAAAGGAAACAGCAATTTTATATGAGCACAATAATATTTCAACACAGAGAAAAATAAAATTATTACTCTTATTTATTGGGTAATACATTTAAAATTAAATACCTGATCACTACGAATACAAATCCATCTTAGGTGGTCCTTACTCATAAGGTATTCAAAAGAAAGTTCAAGCTTTAATTTGGCTGGGGAAGAGTGGCTGCTGTCATTGGAATCTGATAACTGAAAAAGAATTAATAAATATGTACCAGGGTTCATACACATTTCCTTAAAAGAAAATCAAGGACTTTTAAGGACTTACAAAGCCAAAAAATAAGGACCTCTAAATTGAATAAACTTAACGAATTGTCGCACGCATTTTTAAATAAAATGTCTCATTTTTGCAAATTCAACCTATTAGATGATAAAGTATAATATAAAACATAGATAGAAGGTACATTACAAATTTAACACAACAAAAATTCTTAAAAATATGAGTTAATAAATTGATGAAAAAAACCATGAAACTGGTAATTAAATTAAATATCTTTTAATTCCAAACTTTTTTCATTCAATTTTACACCCAAGGTATTTATTTCAATTTCTTTTCAATAATTGTTTTTCTTAGTTCATATGATTGTATAAATAAATTTATGTCCTTTGACTTTTCAGCCTCATTAGCTAAATCATTTGCTTCCTCATTTGTTTGGATGTATTTGGTTTGGAACATTTTCTTTTGTTTAAAAAAATCTATTTCCTCCTCTAGAGCTTTTCGTTTCAGTTGTTTTGTTTCAGTCTTTTCTTTGGATCTTTCACTTTCTAAATACTGCATGTATTTTGCTCTAGCTGAGGTGGCAAAAAGTAAGGACTTTCAAGGACTTTTTAAAAATGGGGCATAAAAATAAGGATTTATAAGGACTTTTAAGGACTAAATGTAAAAGTAAGGACTTTTAAAGACTTGTAAGGATGCGTACGAACCCTGTGTACTTGCTATGCATTTGTAAAATGATTAACTTACAAATGGACAAATATCAAAAAGTTAAAAAATTTTAAGCGATCAATAGCATGATTTGAAATTTATCTTTAAGAAAATGGAAACTAAAAAAAAATTATTTGTAAAGATTAAACTTGAAACTACTCAACATTCTTACAAGGTGGCTACAGAAACTGTGAAAAAAATTTCCCTGACTAAACTTCCAACATTTCCCCGATTTACGGCTACTAATTATATTAGTTTCCTGGCTTTCTCCCTACTCAGAACCACTGTACATGTACAATATATATTATTAAAAACACTTTTACAAGTTATTTAATATGAAAAAAATAATATATTTTTCTGAAATTTAATTTTTAAAAAATGTAATGAATATCCTGAAAAATCTATTAAAACAGTATATTACATTTCCTATATGTAAAAAATACTGGAAATTTTAACAAAACACTTTGCTTCTAAAACTGCATAAGAATTCTAAGAAACATTAAAGCTACTCTTTGCAACGCAAGTTAAATTATGTTAACAGTAAAGGTTTTTACGATCTTTGCTCAAAACTTTAAAACAGTTCAATAACTAATTAGTGCTCTTTGCATGAGTACCAGAATAATATGTTGTAGCATATATATACAAATAGTATAATTATACGCACCTAATAATATATATTTTAGAAAAGATTTAAACAAGAGAAACTGCCAAAATATTACTTCAAATCTTCATTCTTTAACAAATCATAAGAAATTAATTGTTCGAATCAAAAACTTATGCTTTTATAAATGAATATAAGTTTTTTTTAACAAAATTCCAATTAATATTACAAATAATGCTAGACATAAGATACTAATTTATAGATAACTCAAATAACAAATAACTATTAATTTTCCCTGATTTTTAGAAATTTTTATGAATTTCCCTGACTTTTCCAGATCGATAAAATTCCCCAACTTTTCCCCGATATCCCTGATTTCCCGGTGCTGTCGCCACCCTGTTTTAAAAGTGCACTAAAAGAACATCAGAACAGAAAAAAAGTGAATAAATTTTCAGATAAATACACCAACAAATTTGTCATTTTCTCAAATAAATTCCAGAAAGTTTTAATCAAAATTCTAATTTTAAGTAGGGATGTAATGAATATTTGGCAACTATTCGGTATTCGGCCCTTTTACCAAATATTCGGCTGGCCAAATATTAAGCAGATTATTAGGCTGAATATTTTCAAGATAATATTTTTTTTTAAATATACTATTAAATAATAAAACGAAAAATATTTCAGAATTGTATTTCATTGCATTTTACATCCAAAAAAAATCACATAACATTTACTCAGTTTTAAGTTACATGGTACTTAAATGTATTTCATAACTTTAAATCTCATTTATCATTGTAAAGCCTGCAATTATGATGCAAAGTCATCTTGCCAAATGCAGAAATTGCCGAAACAGATATTTGGCCAAATAAATTCAGGGTAATATTTTTTAAAATATATATTCAAGAAAGAATATTGCAGAATTACATTTCAATACACTTATTATCAAAAAATCCTAACATTTATTCAATTTTAAGGGGGAGAGTAAGCATTATCAGGTTAAATAACTTCTAACCCATTAACTGTGGGTGTGGTTTATAAACTACATGTATAAGAAAGTACCCACAGTTGAAGGGTTAAAAAAAAGGAGAAATGTTTTACTGGGTGGTAAGTAGAAGTGAAGAAGAATTAATATATTTAAAAGGAAATGTCTTAACATTCTGACTTGGAAAAAAGTAATTTGTTATAGTTACATGAACGACATAAATGATGACAAGCAAGTTTTTAATTATTTTTAGGTTTTAATAAATTTCATAAAAAAATTAATTCTTAAAAATATAATCTAATGTATCTATAGATAAAATTATACTATTATAATTTATTTAGATTTGTGAAAGCCACATTGTCTTATTCTTAGAATTAAAGTGTTTAAAATATACTACAAAAAATACACCAAGGTGTTAATGTTTAATAAAATCAATACAAAATAATAATAAGATCAATTTTATTTAAAATTTGAGGAATATTTTGTTTACCATCAAAAGTGTAATATTTTTAAAAAGTAGATATTCGGCCAAATCACTATTCATTACATCCTAATTTTAAGGCATATGAAACACAACTTCTAGAACATCACGTAACTAATTTGACTCAAGTAGAATTATCATAGATAAGAAAGTGCCACAGTTTCTTGTTAACCCTTTGTGACACAAGGCATTAAATTTTTTGAAATTTGATGAAAAAACATCACGAATGGGTTTGTTTATTGTCTAGACATGGAATCTACAAAAACCTTTTTTTAAAAAAACTTACTTCATTCCGAGGGGGGTTCATCCCCCTTTGAGGTCACCTCCCTCATATGAGAACCCCTTAGATACAACCACCTTGATATACTCAAAAAATATTGTTGAATCTTACAGAAAATCATAAATTAAAACTTCAAGAATATTGGAGGACAATTTACCAAGTTAATTTGCTAAAATTGTAAATGTCAGGAACTGAAAAAATTTCTTATCTCTGAGTCAAGGAATTTCCCCAAACTTTATCTCTAATAATTCCTATTATGAAATGAAATTTCATAAGGCTGCTATATACATTCTAAAAGGAGAACTATTAGCCCTATCCTAAACCTATTATTTTCCATTTATAGTTGAATTTAACGGTTGAGAAGCGAGTGAAATTAGGTGTGCCATCATCTGGCACATTGCCCCGCAGAGGGTTAAATGCATAACATAAATGTTGACATAAAATGCAGATAAATATATACTTTTTTTTTACATGTCATCAATAATGTAGTTTCCAATACAGTGAAGAGAGCTGCTTTATTTGTTAATATTTTTTTTAGTTTTAATACGGATATCAGTTTAATTTTCTTTTTATCATGGGCTTCATTCTTAAAAGAAAAAAAAATTATACTCACATTTACGCATATTAGTTTAACTAGCTTTTCATCTTTTTTCAACTAAAGAATTTTAGTCTTTAAAACATTTTTTAATTGAAATGCAAATAATTAAATTACCATTTTAAATTAAACAGTCTTCAGCATTTTTTTAATTACAAACTGTGCAAGATATACATAAAGGAGAAATGAAATCATTAGTTCATTTACTTTTTTTACAGATTTGGAAGTATAATATTAATATCTCATAAATTTACAGTTCAAACACATAATTAACATATAAAAACACATTCCGCAGAATTTGACAGAAAAAATTATTACTCTAAAACTCAAATAATTATTTTATTCATTTATAAAGAAAAAATCTAGTTGGGCCTATTAGATACTTTTGTATAATTCTGCATCACATCAAATTAGTTTACGAGACAAATTAAATATTTTCTTATTAATTTCATAATTAGGGTAAACCAGGTTAAACATTATATGAATTAACATCAATTTGGTAATTGCATAACATCAGGAAATTTTTAATAAATCAGGCAACTTAAATATGATACGATTTTCCGTATTTGTTGTTCACATAGAAGTGTTTCCCAACAGATTTTTAATTCTTTAATTACGATCACAGAGACTTTTTTTTAAACTTAAAATTAAATATGCCAAAATTTACTTTATTTCTATATCTTATTCAGCAATCCTATATGCAGTTTTCAATTTATGTTAATCAAAAATTAATTTTAACCTTAATTAATGAACACAATATATTTTATTAAAATGTACGAATCATGAAAAGTTTTTTAAAAAAAACATTAATCAACAAAAATTGATAAATTTGTAGCATCTAAATATTATCTAGCTTATCTTGTTTGCTAAAAATTGCTTGCACCTATGCAAGCAAAGACAATAAATCAGTTAGGAATTAAATTCCATTAAATTTGCTATCAGAAAATAAATAAGCTAAAAGATTTCTATTCAAATTAATCAGTGTTAGACAATAAATAAAGAGCTTTTTAAACTTTTTCACTACAAAAATTAGAAATTTTGACATGAAATTAGTGCTAATCATAATAAAATGCACAGGAAAAAATTGTATTATTTTACTACACTTATATTTTTCCTTTACTGATATAAATACAGGCAAATGTCATAAATCCAGACATCCAAAATCCAGACCTTTTTCATTCCGTGGCCCCCGGGCCCCCCAAAAAAAAAAATCCTAACTTTTATCTACCAAATCGGCACCTAGAGTCAGCAGAAATTGGTCGTAACCATCTGGGGAGAGAAAGGATTTAACCACGTGTACAACAATGTGTGACGAAGATATTAACGAATCACGAAGTTACAATACCTTCCCCTCTCTAGCACTCAAAACGAACTAGTCCAGAATGTCTAGTCCATCCATATTCTATAAGGACGAAGAAAACGTGGATACCGATTTCAAAGGATTTCAGATCTCAAAAGAAAAAGCTGAAATTTTTGAACTACTTGAGTACATTAAGTCAAGAGGACACGAAACTGCCGAAGATGACGCCTTTGAAGTACTGCATTGCGACGATAATGGCCCGACTCACTGATGCCAAAATATGGAGTATGGTGTTAATGAACTCCAAAACTTTGGTATCTGATAGCAAAGAAGAAACACAAGCGGAAGATAAAATGCCAATTGACAGCTTAGTGGAAGTGTTGAACACCGCAATAAAAGGACTTGAGTAAAGAGACTTTATTTCGGAGTCGAACATAATGCCGATACATAAAATAAAAGAGAAGTTACTTCATTAAAAACCAAAGCTAATGAAGCAACTCACTTTAACCTTTTATCTACTGACGGTACTTAAAAGTACCGCTTTAATCACGTTTATTTCTTCGCAATATCGCCATTTATCCTCACAGTATTCACAAGAACTCTGAGAATGGAATTCCAATAACAAGCAGTAAATGGCAGCCGACGGCAGAAATTAAATTTTTTAATTACCAATTAGATTAATTAAGTAATTTTAATTAATTAAAAAAGTGTTTTCCTCATTCCCAGTGTTATTCTACATCAAAACTTATCTAATGATTAAAAAAACAAAAATAAAAAGTCGCTAGTAAGTCAATGTAGTAAATAAAGGGTTAAATGAAATGTTTTGTAAAAATGTTAAAATTAATAAGAAATAATATTAATTATGTTTATAAATCAAAGAAAACAAGTAATAAATAAGGTTTTTTTAAAAAAATTTAAATTGAATTAAGTGTTTTCTGATGTTAAATTCACTTCTTAATATTGAAATGATCTAAAATCCGGAATTGCCGAAGTCCTGACGATTCCGGATTTGCGACGTTAGACTGGTTAGTTATTCTCATTCCTTCCTTTTTTACTTCACTCTGACAGAATCACTTGACCTCATGGAGAACACCTGTACTTCTGGTCGGGCACTACCTTACTCCCCTAAAATTCACCCAAGTGCCCAAAACCACATGTCAAATGAAGCGGTTTGAGGTGGGATAAGGCACATAGGGTTCTGCATTTATCCATATGCATATACATCCATCTGCATTTATGCATATGGAGTTGAATAAACCAGAATAAAATGGGGTAACATTTCACTGTGAACTATTTTTCCAGAAATTTTACACGATTAAGTCTCCAATTATATTCTGCATTACAAAAATTCTAACAGACTTTTAATAGCATTTAATTTCTAGTACATGTATTGTTTGATACATGGATTAATATAATCCAAATACTTTAAGGAATAATAATCAGTAATACACCTCCAATTTCTTAGATTATTCATAAACGGCCATTATGTTATTATTTGAGGTACCATAATAATAATAAATAATGCAGGAAAAAACAAATTCTACAATTAATTGTTATCGACGAGAGTGTGTTTCACCCTTTTAGCAGAATCAATAGTGGAAATTTCGTAGAGGTGGCACAGTTACGAGATCAGGGTTTATTAAAAATGATTTATTATTAATCCAAATCATAATACTCTTCACTGGAGTAATCAAAACAATAAGTTTTAAAAAATACTTCTCAAACATGAAAAACATTGCCAGAACACATATCTCGATCTCATGCACGTATATCAGTCTTCCATTCTCATCTGCAACTGACAAAATCATGTCCACAAGCCATCACTGCAGTTGTGTATCAAAAACCCATTTTATTTGCATTCAAAGTATTGCCAACCACAGATGACTAAACACACACCGATCGGGTCCGAATAATTTGACAGCATGATATGGAAAAACAGCTAGGGACACTACTAACCTCGGATCCAAAAATAAATTTATTGATAAATTTTTACAAAATGTCATTAATATCATCCAGCAACATCCTTCACTAATTTATATTTTTAAATAGATAGTATTTGCATATTTACAAAAATTTTCAATTTCAGGCAATAAAAATTCAATTACTTACCGATGTAGTGATTCGCCAGCATTTGATCCTCGTTACACGAAAATATGCCTTGTTCTCTGATGCCTAATCAAATACAAAATATATTACAAAACAAATGCAAAATTATAGTGATTTATTTTGAAAAATCAAAACAAATCTTAAATTTCGTTATATCAAATCTTACAACATTTGCTGCATATATACATCTATGAAAGAGTTTTCATAAATAATTTTAAAGTCTTCTGTACACTCTGCAATATATAGTGTACTTACAAGTACACTATATATTGCACCTACTGTATTTCATGGATTTTGAAGATTGTTTTATTTCTTTCAAACACAACCCACAAGCTCTTTTTCTCAATGCTGGTTGCTGTTCACTTGCTTTTTCCGGTTGTGATGTATAATTTAGATTTAACCCTCTGAGCGACTAATAGGTCAGAGTAAGCCGTCTGAAAAATATCTTTCTGCTTGTCAATGGGTTCCTTTAAGAAATATACCCCGTCCTACAAGAGGTGTTTGAAAAAGAATCGCCTGAATTTTCCCCCCTCTCATTGCTATCTGCGGGAGGTCTAATTATCCCAGTGGGGAGAGTCTTCCTTCGTTCCTTATCGCTAAAAGATCCCCTTCCCAGAGCCGCCGGAGGGGAGAGTGAAATGTGCGACTGCAGAAGGCCCCGCGTCGCTGACTGATTTTGTAAAATGAAACTGATTTCTGTTTATTTAAATCCAAGCATTGGTGAATCCGGGGGGGGGGGGGCGGCCCAGGCTGAAGCCCCCCCAGAGCTGGCAGAATTCTTGATTTTATTTAAAATCACTGCAACTGTTTGTTCTTAACTTCCTTTTTTTTTAAAAAAAAATAATTAAAATGTGACAACATTGCTTTCTTGTTTGACAGGCTCGAAAAGTTTCCTACTTTTCTAGTCATTGCACTTGTAATTGAAGCGTTGACGCAGTCGAAAACATTTTTTGGCTATTTTTTCATTGTATTTTTTTTATTAAATTATCGAAAGTAATGTAGTTTTCTTTATGATTTTTACTGTCAAAGAAAAGAGAAAATCTGTAACGTTAAAGTGTTTTGTTTTACATGAGCCATGAGGTTTGATATTCGTCACGACGATACAAATTTTTTATGACCTCATCCCCCCCCCCCGACCCGAATCCTGGATTCGCCACTGAATCCAAGTATAAATACATTTGAATATAATTATACAATTTGTGCACTTTTTACATCTACCAATCTAAGGCAAGGTTGGGTTCTTTAAAGTCGCGAAAGATCAGAATATCTTACAAGCTGCACATAAACTGTTACAAACTGAGAAACATTATTGACTGAGAATATGAAAAAATAACTGAAAACGAAACAAAACGTTAAACATGTGTTTGTGTATGAATAGTGGCTATAATTTTATAAAGTGGCTATTTTTTATATTTAGTTAAAAAGGAAACATTTATTTTAGTTAAGAAAGCTAAGCATTTCACAATTTTGTTAGATTGCACTCCAGGCTTGAGCCATCAAGAAAAATTGTCTGTTAGTTTAAGATGTAGATGACTCTGAAAACACATATACAAGCAGGGCCGGTTTAAGTCCTAAACGGGCCTATAGGCAATACAAGTTTCAATTTCTTTCTTTCTCAGATTGAAAACCAAATATTTTTCATTGTTTTTCGTACAAGCAAATATTAAGACAGACTGAAATTAAAAAGAAGTATATTTAATTTGCCAAGCACCTTCAGGAGAGTGGTTTCAATATCTCAGAAATAAAAAAAAACTAAAATTTAAGGGTAATTTTTTTTAATGAGTGGTGAAAAAATTGCAAAACTTTTCTACACTGTCTAAATAATCTAATATAAAATTTCTAGGGATATTTTACAACCAGAAAAACGGTTCCTAATCTGAAGAAAATGTCGTTCTCCTGACAGGAAGGCATTTCCCATCTTATGTTGATGAAAGCGGATCCAGAAAGAAGTCAAGGAAGTGTGTTGTGTGCTCATTAAAAATTAATGAAAACGGTAAACGTGTGCTGAGAGAATCACGATTTGAATGTAAAAAGTGTCATGTTGGACTTTGCGCTGCACCCTGCTTTCAAATTTACCATACGGAACCTAAGTTATAGCATTTTTATTTTTAATCGCATGTCTTAACTGTAATATATTTCAAAAAAAGTATAAACAGTACCTAGGCAATTAATGTAATGGCCAGTTTTATCAATCATTAGTTCATGATCTTGATATATGTGATTGATTTACTTCATTTCTGAATTTGTGAATATTGGAAAATTTTTTTCATCACTACAATATTAAAAAATGTTTACATATTATTTTATTGTTATGATCAAATCTGCATTACACAAAAGCAGATCATAAAATTTTGAAAAAAAGAATTAACAGTTAATATTATAATTGTATAAATTTTGTTATTTTCAGTTGGACAAGTTTTGATACATATGTTTAATATCAATCTTTCCAATAAAGCTCACATTTTAAAATTCAAGTTTGATCCTTATTTTACATTTCATCTTTACTCTCTAGAATAGACTTGATTCACGATTTTGCATTTTATTATCCCCTAAGATACAATTGCAAAATTTAAATGCTGAATTATATTTTAGATTTTCAATAAAATTCACATTGTTTCAGTTTTCAAAAACATTACTGAGTAATAAAATTATTTCCACGTTTTGAATGGGACTAAAAATGTTTTTCCTACAATTTAGACCAAAATGCTTTGTTTTGTAATAGTTATATGTTAACTGGATAGAAATACAAATTTCTAAAATAGTTGTCATGTTAAGAAATGAAAAGTTTAGAAACTTTAAATTTAAAAAAAGATTTTTATTAAAGCTCCTTCAGTTTCAGTTTCTAATATTTTTTCATCTAACTTTTTAAATGATTCTCAGAAGATACTGAGTAAAATTAGGATTCCGATTTTAAATATGTGAATAGGTTTCTGAGAAAAAATATTTTCTAAAAATGTATGTACATTTTTTGTAAAATATAAGATATTTTGTCTTTCTTTATTTTCTATTAATAACAAAAAAAATTCAAATATATTAAGGCACAAATCATGTTTTGAATTTTCGCTTTTTCCGAAAAAAGTTTACAAGTAGTATCTGTTGCAAATTAATGAATTCTTTAACCCTTTCAAGGGCGGTGGTTTCCTTTCGAAATCACATGTTAAAGAATTATTTCATAGGGAAACTACCAATTTATGGTTATATATTTCACAACAATACATATTTTAATATCCAATAAAGAGGCCTAATTGCACAGTAGAATTTCTAGTCTTCTTTTGTCACGGATTTATACGCGAATAAATTTAGTTTTCCCAAAGAAAAGAAATCTACCATTTTTCAATAAATTTCTAAAAAATAGGACTAGAAACCCAGTCAAAACTTATTACATTTCTACATGGTCTTTTCTTTGCAAAATTGGCAAAATAAAAAAATAACAGAAATATGTTACTTATTTCTAATTATTCATGCGGTTTCAGGGATAAACACCTTTTCAAGGTACTATGCGGAATGTTTGCTACAATTGCTAAGATAATCAATTTAGAGGTTCATTCAGAGGTATCTATTTACAAGCATTTTTTTTTGTTTTTGTTTATGAAAAGAAAAGCTTATAAGCATTTCTACGCCATAATAAGAATCTGAGAAAGATTTTCTCCCTCAATTTTCCGAAAAGCTTCATGAAAACTTCCGTACCTTGCTATTCGTTTTAACGATAAGGAATTCAATTGTTACCGCAAACGAGGTTCCTTCCAGCAACCTGCGAGCTCATCTATTGTAAAGCTTATCACCACGAATCTGTCACTGTCAACCAAGTCATTAGAGGAGGGGAAAGCAGAGGCGAGAAAACACGTCTATGCCGCTTACGACTGCAAAATTCAAACCAGGAAAAAGCCGGTTGTTCTCATCTTCAAGGTGACCGAAAGAGAAGAAATAACACGTTTCTGCCGAAGTCGGAGTAGATTTGCTTAACGTAGAAAACCGTTTGCGGCGCTCAGAGGGTTAAAGACAAGGCAATGCCATATGGCGATAATTAGATTTTTTGGGCTCGAGTAGTGAGGTGTTTTAATAAGACTGAGGTTTTTCAAGAAAATTCTTCAGCTTGGTGGATTATTGGAAGGCTTATTACATATTAAATATTTTTGACAATGTAAAATGAAATATTAAATTGCTGTAACGTGCACTGGATATATAATTAAATGTTAATACGTGAACAAAATTTAAAATTACACGAGCAGGTGTGTGTTGTAATTTTTATGACAAAAGCATAAAACAGTATGAAATCACCTTGAAACTCGGACAAACAAATTTAATCCTGAAGAGAAGGGTCACATGAAAGAATAGCAATGACCTTAAGGCAGTTTTGACTCCAAATGTAGGAACAGGGCATGAAAAATCCTGTTTGTCGTAAAATTTGTGCAGGCGCGCCCGCTGGAAGGTTATCGCTTCCAGCGAACAAACTGGTTACAAAATGTGGCTGTTAATCATATAACATTAAATATCTAGTGAAACAACATGCTGAACATCAATAAAAAAGTGGAAAAAATGATAAACTGCAAACTCTTTATCAGAAAATAAGAAAACTTACAGGATCCGAATCCAGGTGGAAGACTAAATCCCTTCCTCCTGCACTAATAGTGACAGTCGTATTAGGCTGGGGATAATCACAAACACAAGCACGAAACTGAATATGGCCATAAAATTTTAAATTCTTTGCTCGTTGAAGATACTAAAAAGACAAAGAAAAGATTTATTTATGATACGCATACAATTTTCAATAACAAAATATTTAGTAATATTTTATAAATATCTATTTTAAGTTATGTATTAATTTTATGAAAACTTTTTTTAATTCAGTGTTTGTGTTTTGCCGATTTAATAGATCCCTCAAAATGCATATTACACCAATATTACAAAAATGAAATAAAAGCTGGTTCTAAAATTGCAACTTTGGCAACTTTAATAGCAATTGTGGTACTCTTGGTCATATGGGATATCTTTTCCAAGCTCTTATGCTTTCAAACACATGTGGCCAATTCAAACATGACTAGGGGAAATCTGTGGTTTAGTAATGTATTACTAGGCGAGTTGAATTTGGACATTTTAATTCTTTGCAAGAGTGGAGTACATTTGATTTTTTCTTCTTTACTGATATTTTTATGAAGGTATTTTTGCCGAAAGGCTAATAAATTTTAAATCAATCTTGTTAGCGGCATTATGTTTGCTTTTTTCTTTCTGAAAATTCTTTTGTTGTTTGCTTATCTTGTTTGTCTTGTGGTTTGGGAAATTTCGGGCTATGAAGAGGCTTTGGTTAGACTTAGGTCAAGCCTCTTACAGAAAAATTTCCCAATTTATTTGAATCCATTTCGAATTTAGTCTATAGCCCTTGAAAAAGTGGACTAGAATGGATTCTTGTCTGTTTAATTCGCTTCTATCAGAGTTTATTTCATGGTTTTTACTTCCTTTGAATTATCATATTACTAGGTAACAAATTCAGATAAAGCCTAATTAATGGGTGTGTTAGGTAAATGCACTTGAAGCACCACCTACAACTCAATCAAGATATTAACAAAAACGAGTTAAGATCCGACGTCTCTCACCTTCTGCAAGGATTTAATAATCGAATCATGCAGCAGCCACTCGTATCAGCAGTGGCTCGTATTCCATAATATACCACTCACCTGCCTTAGCGGTGGCCAACCTAAACCATCTGCCCTTGCAGCATGGTCAACGTATGTAACTGTATACAAAGCTATTTGCCCTTGCAGAATAGTCAATCTGTGCACTGTATTTAGCTAATCATTCACCCTTGTGGTTTAATAATTATAAAGTGAATTAATTTATCTACTATTCACCCCTGTGGAAAGTAATATAGTAAGCACCCACTCCAGTGGTGATATACATGTAGTTAAGTTCCACAACTTGTAATAATTGTTTCTATTTTATATTTATTAAGTTGAGTTGCTCCATTAAAGATTTTTTTTTTTTTCCTATCGACAACTTTTCTATGCATAACACTCAACAGTATCTTTCTACAATAATTTATCATAAGATAGTTTGTCACAAATGGTCATCAAGCTGTGAATTAGCTCATGTTGTAGGATTCATGCCAGCACACCCATCATTCAAGCATAGGAGATTCACAACAACGCAATCTTAAAATGACTGACCAACACAAATTGTAAGTTTTTCAAAAACAGCTGACAGATAGTCTAAAAGTGATTATATATGACAGTGGTTCATGCAGTATCAAAGGGGCATGGCTCAATACTCAAGACTACAGACCTTCTGTTCACAAACATGTCCTTGAGCAGATATACTTTGCATACAATTTAATAAGCTACATCATTTATCTTACAAAAATGTGCCTGTTTTTTATATACCTTTTAATGTGCAGGAGAGTAGATGTTCTTCCTTATATATGACAGGGTTATGTTTGCATATAAGTTTCAATTAATATCAGATGTTACCATTATTACATAAATTTTAACAATTTTTTAAAATTACATAAAATGTGAGCTCATATTCATAACTGAAATGGATTGTTAATAATATATGCTTCCAGTTACTATTATTAAGAGAAATACAAACATAGATATGAGGTAAGTCACAGTTACGTTCAGAAAAGTTTTTTTTTTAAATTTTTTCCTAATAATTCTATCAAACCTTTAAATATCTACTACCAAATTTGGGAAAATATCTTTCTTAATTTTATTTTATTAATTTGCTTGTTTAGTTTGGATATTATTGTATTATTCAGTTGCTTGCTATTTGTTTTCACCTATGAAGAACTGTTGGCATGATGAATTTTAGTAAGCATTAACAAAGCCACTCTTTTATAAATAGCATTACTAATATAACAGCCCAGATCTGTCTCTCACTGATCTGGTAACGCTCTGATGTTGCCAACAATAAAATTCGCGCCATAACACTGTGAGACATCAAACAGCATTATTTCATTGTTAGAGCACCTAAATTTCAGTAGTTTTAAATTTTAAAAAGTTATTGTCGTTCTAATTTCAAATGTAATAGCTCTAAAATAGTGAAATAGAATTTTCAATTAATTGATATAAAATTTATCTCACTATGATCAATAGTTCCCGAGAAATTTTAAATTATATTAATCATATATTTCAAATTAATTTCCGTTCTTTAATAGAAAGTAGTAAATCACGTCATTGGTATATCATGCGCGTGATATAGTTTGGACGCCATGATGCATCTGATTATTTATTGCAATCGTGATGATATTTTTTGGCAATGTTTGATAAGCAGAGAAGTGCTTTGTTTCGATTAGAATTTCGAAAAAGAATCCCTTTGAAATTTTTACTTTTGACTTGTATTTGACAAGCTGAGAATTTCATAGCTATTGAATTATTATGTACATATTTTGTATATATTTGTTGCTATAATTTAATACTTTACAATCACGAATTAGTTTACTACATTTTTTATGATGAATACTAACGAAGAACCCATCGCAAATAGACGGCGGATGACAAAGGAAAGCAAGACGGTTAACAAGACAAAGCCAGGAATTGCTCACGTATTTGGTAGCACATATATATCTATGTAAACATGTCAAATTTGACGGGAAATCTCTCAAATGAAGAGGCAATTTGCACCCGTCATACCATGATGGTGATTTTCTAGTTAAATAGTATCATTCAAACTCAATTAATAAACATTCATTAAAATGCAGTTTTCTATAAGATCAAGATAACAGTCAACGAAGTGAACAAGATTTACAAAGAAAATTCAAGGATAAATTAACATTAATTTTCACAGTTTAAAAGAGGTAATAAAACAATCCTGGCATGATTGTATAAGCCTAAAATAAATCTGCACCTAAGGAAGTAAAATTCACTCATATCAAAGAGATATTTCATAAAAAAAAAGTTTTAAAAAAAACTCATAAGTAATAGCACAGAAAAACTAGGTGATTTTTGATATGACTCAAAGGGAAAATTGTTTTTAATTGTTCATATCATAAAAACTACCTTTAGTACTTGAAAATTACTATTATTTTTAATAAGAGCACTGTTACTATGATTTTTTGTAAAAGTTTATTATCTTTAGCAATAGTGTTTTTCAATTTAACTCGAAGGAAAAATTATATTTAATAGTTCGTATTATTATAAAACTACCTCTGGAACATGATAAGTTACACATTTTTGAAGGCAAGAACATATGTGGACCCTAGAAAACACAGAGGGTCTAAGTGACATTTTTCTCATTTTGTGTAAATCAAAGTTAAAGTTAGAAAAATTATTTTTGCATTAATGGAAAGATTAACATTATTTTTGTATTCCAAAATCTTATTCAGGTCTTTGACTTTCAATATCAGTTATAACCTCTTTTAATTTTTTTTAGTTTTAGGCATTTTTATAATTTTTTTTTTAAATTGTTGTTTGCACTTACACCCCTTGACTTTCAAGAAGACATCACTTAGATCCTAGATTTCTGAGCAAAATGGAGAATAAAATAACTGCAGTAATTTTATGAAATTAAAATTTGTTTGATTGAAACAAATGTATGAAAACAGTGAACTCGCTTTATCTTAAATTTTAATGTACATTAAATACTTCTTATGTATAACACAATCTAATCATCAGTGCCTGTGTCATAAACATTGTCTGCTTCAGATTCTCCCCCTTCTCCAACTACTGGTGTTGTTGCTTCCGTTGTTGTATTATGGGGCAGCCCATTATAGAATTGATGGGACAAATTGGAGAAGTTTCATATGATTTTCATATCCTTTCTTCTTAAGTTTAGGTTTCATACCAGCTGGCTGAAGAACTGGAAGCCGACCTGATCTGTATGCCACCATTGATAATTCTTTGAATTGCTCAATACTTCCGGATGTTGTCTTGTAAAAGAGGATAGTTTTATTTTGTAACAGTGATGTTCCTGAGATTATTCTTTATTTCTTAGTTGGGCGCACAAAACCCAGTACAAGTCACAAGACAAAACCAGCCAGATAATAAAGGGATCCAAGTAACACATAGATACCTAGTGGTCTAAGGAATGAACTACATTTGCTAGTTGGTGTAGGGACTCCACGCTATTTAACAGTACCTGTCAAGAAATTCACTTAGATCTCTTTACCACTCAAAAGACTGGTATTTTAACCACCACATTCCATATTTAACTGAATTTTTTCAAAAATGTCACTTAGACCCCTTGTGTTCTATGGTCCACATACAAGAATAAACAGAATTAACTACAACAGTAGCAGTAACATTTTCTGCCCTCACAGTATTATATTATATTTTACAAAGCTATTAAGTCGTTTCTTTGAGATACTAATCTTGGCGACAAATTTGGCGACCATTTTGGCGACAAAAGGAATTTTCTCGAAGGACCTCGAATTTTCAACCTATTTCTACTGGTTTCATGAACTTTCTAGAGATTACATCACTTTCTATATAATGAAGTCACTTCCTGTTGAAAAGTATAAAAGCAAGCTCTCAAGCCAAGAAGAGTCAGTTGGAATTTGATCAGCAAGCAAGCTGGTGAGCTAATGAGAAACCTTTGAGCGTTGTATTGAGATTTATAGGTAGTCTCCGTTTTTAATTTTTACTAGTGCTGTGTTAATACTTGTGCTACGTTTCTTTGCTTGGAATATTTGTAAAATAAAGAGCTTTATTTTTTTAATCTTGCTTATTGGACTGCATTCACATGCACCCACAAGTCGATTTTGTCACAATATGTTTGAATACTTTTCAACAGAAGAAACTATGAAAACTTCTAGAAAAAAATAGAAATGTTTCTAGTTGCAGACACACAAATTGACAGATGGTACAAGTTATATCTTTACATCCAATTAATAAGGCCTGAATATGACTTTAATGTGCTAAAAAATATTATACTGAACAGAATGTAGTTTTAAACATCAATATTTCATATTCTGGGAAGTAAAACTACACTTAAGCATTTAATTTCATACAAACATTTCTCACTTTTTTATTATTACTTATTTTTTATAATTAAAATTGTCCTTACTTCACTTATTCAATTATTCACTACTTATTTATTATGTACTAAAAATCACCTGTCACACCCGTCACATTTGACATGTTTAAATAGATATATATGCGAAAGAAATGTTTATTATTGATTGAAAATAAATAAAATAAACATGTTTCATGACAGGAAATATTTTTTTTATTTACATATTTCTTTATTCAAAAAACCCTCTTTGTAAACAACATTCTGTGTGAAGTATTTTTTGTTGTTTAACGATTTTCCTTGTATTTCAGATGTCTTTGTGCAAATTTTAACATTGCCAAAAAATATTATCAAATTATATCATCATGATTGCAATGAATAATCAGATGCATCGTGGCGTCCAAACTATATCACGCACATGATATACCACTGACGTGATTTACAACTTTCTATTAAAATTTCCCGGGAATTATTGATCATAGCGAGATAAATTTTATATCAATCAATAGCAAATTTTATTTCACTATTTTAAAGCTATTAAATTTGAAATTAGAACAACAATTACTTTTTAAAATTTAAAATTACTGAAATTTAGGTGTTCTAACAATGAAATAACGCTGTTTGTCTCACAGTGCTATGGCGCGAATTTTATTGTTGCGTCAGAGCGTTACCGGATCAGTGAGAGACAGATCTGGGCTAATATATTAGATAATTATGAATAATAACAGTTTTATTATTCATAATAAAACTGTTATATATGTTAATATACATTATTCATCATTAACTGGTATATTGCTATATGTCAATAAATCTTCACTACCAATTTCCTTTTAAAAATTGTCTCTTTTCTCCTGTACCCAGTTTTTCCGGATCCAAATTTTTGGAAAAATGGAATTTTTATTTGAATGCTGCCAGCTTTAAAAGAACAAAGCTCCACTATACACTGCTAGACGATGGCTAAAGACAGATGACACTATCGCCCATAGCAACCACAAAATGAGTAAGAAAAGGTACAAGTATGCAAATTTTCTTTTCCATGCCTGTTCATCAGTATTCTTATCAGATAGCTCTGATAAGAATTTAAAGGATTTGACGTATGTGGAAAGTTGTTGTTCCAAGTGAAGATTTTATCGGAATATCACCCTCATCCCTGCACTGACAGAAGAGTGGGCAACAGTTACCGGATAATGTTGTGCAAAGCTAGACATGATGTGTGGAATGTTGCATCGCACTCCAAGGTGGGCATATCCCATACCGACACTTTACTCAAAGGTACCTGCTCTCGTTCATATGCATTTTCCCATTTCTCGGAACACAGCATCAAATGGGCACTTTTTTCCTTTCTCATGTTTCAAAATCTTCTGTATTTTCCAGAACAATAAATTATCTTTATTATAATGTCCAAACAGTGTGGCAACAATATTTTATTTTGCTGGGCCTCTACTCCCATTGAATAGTGTTATGCTACATTGTAATTTGTGATCCGCCCTTAGCAACTGTCCAGCAGTGTACTATGAAACCAAGTTGTCTTTGAATACAGTAGGACCCCGGTAATCCGGACAAATTCAGGCACATGGACGTCCGGATTAGCGGGATTTCCGGATTAACGAGGTTTTTTAAAAATAACGTAAAACACTTTTTAAAAAAATTGTATGTATAGGTATTATGGTATATTTGTATGAACTAACATTGTATGGATAAATTGAATGAACATGATACAGTATGAACATAATATGTACATACATAATTACTACATATGTAAGTGTATGAACATAATCAGTGTCGAAATAAGTTAGTGATTTTTTTTGCGCGGTCGTTCCAATTTTTAATTCAAATGCACGGTCTCTTAAATGTCTGAGGAGCATAATTCCGTGTGCTTCAAAATTTTGCTCTTCAGCCCACTGTAATGAAGTGTTGAGTGCCGCCACAGACTCAGAATGAGAAATTTTGACGGAGTTTACAAGGGTGACGTCCTCCTCATCATTATCTTCTGCTGTTACCGTCCTGATAATTTTATTGTCTTTTGTTGCGGGTTTGCATCATTCTCCATGGACCGTCCGGATTATCGAGGGTTTCGGATTACCGGGGTTCTACTGTATAATCTTTCCTGATTCTTGATCTATAAAAATTTATAAAAATCAATTTACCTCTTTCTTAGACCCTCTAGCTTGTAATGCAACAAGTTTCCTCCTGGAATCCCCATCTGCTCGAGTCCAGCCTCTTTCAATATCACTGACTGCTTGCACATACAAGAGATTCAGGCATACTTTGTCCTCCAGCAATTCTTCTTCATAAGAAGAATCCCAGTAACTATAAAGGATACAAACAAAACATTTAACAAGGAAGAAATTATTAAGAGCAAACGATGCAAATTTCTTCGTGATAAAAAATAAAATGGGAAAAATTACATTCCATTGAATCAAAGAAATTAAGGGATTACGAAAAATGGAAAGCTAATACTTTTCGGTGGCTCTATCTCTTCTATTTCAAAGTTTGTAGGCGCATGCATCAAGTTATATGGTATGAAAAAAAAATTCCAAATTCTTTCGAATGTCATTTGAATAGACAATTGAGGACAGTTAAAAAAAACTATAATTTGTCATTAAATGGTTCATAACAGTACAGTCAGGTATTGCAGTTTTTAAAATACAGTCGGACCTCTATTTAACGAAGTCGCTAAATCCCGAAAAAAAAGTTCGTTATATGGAAAATTCGTTAAATAGAGATTCACCTTTTAAAATACTTTCAACTACACAAAACAGATTTTAAATTCATAAACACTAAATATTATTAAAAAAAGTGATTAATCACACCTTTATTTTGTAAATTAATATCTATTTGTTTCATATATCTTGCCCATCAAAAAGAAATCTGCAAGGAAAACAAGAATAAAACAAAACATTGTCCGGGAAGATACTGTATTTTCAATTTTAGAAAAATAATTTTATATTAAAATTAATGAATTTTAATAACATTATCGCATTTTTTATAACAACTAATTTTAAGCATACGTTACCACATACGTCCTTAAATTTAATTACTAATATGCGACAAAATCCCCTTCAGGCGTATTTTCTTCAAACTGTGCGTCGGATTGTTTCAAATGATTTTAGCATTTCATCATACGAAGGTTTGTTGATTTCTGCATTATGATCATTTCCATCTTCATCATCTTCGTATTCACCGCAATTCATTGCTGTATTGTTTTTATTTTTTACACTGTCCAAAAGATCTAATTCAGACTGGTAAAACCAGTTCAAGATCATTGATCACCATAAAATGTGTTAAATAAAGAATAAGTTTAAAATGTTCGGAAATATTTTGAGAAATAGAGAGAAAAAAAAATATTGGATCACATGAAAAAGTTCGTTAAATAGAGAATACACTTCGCTATTTGGAGGTTATTTTACGAAGAAATTCACAAAATGTTTTTGGTTCCAAGGAAAAGTTCGCAAAATAGAGGTTCATTAAATAGAGGTCCGACTGTATTATCATTCGGCTACAGAAGTCTCAATAGGTTTATACTGCCACTAATCCCAGCAAAAATATAGATTCTGCATAACATAAATAAAGTGGAAATAACATTACAACATGAACATAAATAATTGGGAAAATTTACATTCCATTGAATTAAAGAAATTAAGAGATTAGAAAAAATGGAAAACTAATACTTTTCAGTGGCTATATCTCTTCTATTTCAAAGTTTGAAGGCGCATGCATCAAGTTATAA
>BGPR01003700.1:75141-86351 GCA_013235015.1 Araneus ventricosus
ATTCTTTCTAATGTCATTTGAATGGACAATTAAGGACAGTTAAAAAAACTATAATTTGTAATTAAATGGTTCATAACAGCACGGTCAGGTATTGCAGTTTTTAAAATATTATCATTCAGGTATGGAAGTCTCAATAGGTTTATACTGCCACTAATCCCACCAAAAATATAGATTCTGCACAACATAAATAAGGTGGTTTCAATGACAGCAATCAAATATGAAAAAGTTATTGAAATCCAATAAAAAAAATACCAAAATGTAAAACAGTCAAGCTGTTCATCTGTTCAGTACAGTGAAGTCAGTTATGACTACAAGTTTACAAAACCTGAAGAAATAAAATTACTACAAAAATAAAGATATTGAAATTTAACAAGTTTCGACTGAAAATATATATTATCTATACATAGTATAAAATGAGGTCTCCTCAAAGCGTCTGTATGTGTAAATGCTTAAAACCCGAAAAATACTAAACTGATATTGGAGATATCTGAACCATTTTATAGGACATTTATCGAGGAAGGTTTTAGTATATTAAACGCATATCAAAATCAAAAAGGGAGTTTAATAATTGCGATTTTAGATCAGCAGATGTGCAAAGTAGCAGTATCTGTGCTTTTGCGTATGCGAGGAATTCATGTCTGTTTAAATCTCCCCGTAAAGCGTCTGTATATGTGAACATTTATAAGTCAAGAAATACAAAACGTTTTTTGGAGATATTTGTACCATTCTTTAGGGCATTTATTGACGCTTTTCAAAATCAAAAACGGAGTTAAATAATTAAATCCAATCCAACCTCGATCCGCGCATGCGCAAAATACCATCCAAGATCCACGCATGAATAAAACAGCAGGATCTCTGCTTTGCGTTTCATCCATGCATGCGTGAAATAGCAGGAGCTGTGCTTTGTGTATGCGCTGAATTTATGTTTGCTTACATCTTATTTTAAACTGTTATTTTAAAGATTTTCGACTGATTTCAAAATCTCCTTATGCCTAAAAAACGAAATTCCAACTTCCATTGTTGTTTATAAAGAAATATTATGAGGTAATTTGAATTTTATTTCCATATCACAGATTGCATTTTACATATTCAGTGGGTCCATGTATGTATAGAACAGATAAAAGTATGCGGAGCCGCGGGCAAAACGGCTAGTAACTATTAAAGAAAGAGGGATTATTATTTTTTTTTAAGTATTTGGTTTGAGACCACTTTTAGTTTGTATTAAAATTAGGGAGGAACATTGTGCCTTTTTTTTATGCTAACACATAAAAGCAGGTTATTCTATATAAATGGGTGTAAAGAATATTAGAAAAGTCATTCCAAAAAAAATGAATACATTTTTCTATAAACCAGTACTTGATTCCCATGTAATATTATGCAAATATCAAAATCATATACACAAATCATCTAGTAGCAGAAAAACTAAAGAAAAAAGTTATAAATTTTGAAAGGTGTTTAAAAAATATTTGTACTTGCTATTTTGTATTATAACAATTACTTTGCAAACAATATCACACTTTCACTTTCTTAGAAATACAACACAAGAGACATTTTGAAATCACAGAACCTATACAAAATTATACATTTTTTGCTTCAAAAATATCTATAAAAATTGATTTATTCATGAATGAGACTTAATGAACACAAACCAAATAAATTGTGAATATGAAAGAAAAAAAAAACATATCTGATGCAAATATTTATCACTGCAAAGTAAACTTAAAAATAATTTATTCAAAGAAAAAATGCATTTTACCTTTTCCGTATAACCAGGAAATGATTACTACCAGCTGATTTCAAAGAAAGGTAAGCAGATTCGAAATCTTGCAACCGCCTCTCCACTAAAAAAATTGTGGGAAAAAAAGTTAAAATTTATCAAACTATCATAAGCAACACAAGCTGTCTGGAACATCAATATACTTACCAGATAAGTCATTGTTACATTTACTAACAAGATATATACAAAAGTAAGACGTATATTTTTCATCCAGTTTTAAAGCATTGCAAACGGCCTGGAAAAGAATTTTAAAACAATTTAGAAATGCAATGGAAGGAATACACCTGTAACATGTTTTAATCAATATTTTACACTTCACTAAAGGGAATGTATATACAGGAAGGGAAGACATTAATGAATAAAGGTACAGGAAATTTACATTCATCAGCATATTAGTGGCGTAGACGCAACTTTTGCCGCCCAGGGCAAACTTGCAACATGCCACCCTTCCTTTAAAAGATACTTAGAGCCCATAAACCTCATAAAAAATGGAATAAATTCTAGGGGAAACAAACATTTTATTAGTAACATAATTTGTTGTTTGAAACCCTTAATCTCTGCAGATATTATAGTTTCTGAAATCATGCTTTCATAAAGTCCTTTTTTTTTTCTTTCCAAAAAATTGGCAACTTACAGACAAAAGATGAAAAACATGAATTAATTATATATATATATTTTTTATGTATACAGTGATTGAGCTAGTGCTCATAGTTATAAAATTATTTGACTGCATGGTCTGATTTTGATTCCTGGGGCAAACCAAACCCATGTAGTTACGACACTACAGCATATGCAACGAGTAAAAAGTTCTAAAAAAAATCTGCCTTTAAAGAAAATAAATAAAAAATTCCATTAAAGGAAGACATTAATGATTAAAGGAACAGGAAATTTACATTCATCAGCATATCCGTGGCGTACATGCAACTTTTGTCGCCCAAAGCGAACTTGCAACATGCCACCCTTCCTTTAAAAGATACTTAGAGCCCATAAACCTCAAAATAAGTTGAATAAATTCTAGGGGAAACAAACATTTTATTAGTAACATAATTTGTTGTTTGACATCCTTAATCTCTGCAGATATTATAGTTTCTGAAATCATGCGTCCATACACAGTCTTTTTTTCTTTCAAAAATTGGCAATTTACCAACAAAAGACAAAAAGCATGAATTAATAATGCTATTTTTTTTATGTATACAGTGATTGTCCCATGTCCACTGAACCAGTTCGGTTGCTGTAATGGCTTCAGGTACGGGGGCATGGGGCGGTGTTCTGTATACAGCGATTGAGCTAGTGCCGTTGCTCTTAGTTATAAAATTATTTGACTGCATGGTCTGACTTTACTTCCTGGGGTAGACCAACCCCTTGTAGTTACGACACTGCAGCATATGCAAAGAGTAAACAGTTCTACAAAAATCTGCCTTTAAAAAAATAAATAAAAAATTCCTTCAAATCAAGTACAACAAAGAATTTTAATAGAGTTTAAAATCCTTAAATTATCCAGTTTTAAGAGAAAAGGTAGTTTTTTTTTTAAAGCAAATTTGATTTCAATAAAAAAAATTTTCAAAATAAACTAAGGGTGAACAAGAATTGAGTGTATGCCTGGAAGTGTTAAAAGGGATGACACGTCTCTCCTTCCAATGACAAGAGAAGCCGAGGAGGTTTACTTGTTTCTCAGTCAGAATTTTAATTTTAAGAAGATACCATGAGAGTCTGTTAAGCCATTATCTAAAAGTTAACTAAGGGTTTGAAAACCTCTCCCAATGAACAAATTTGTCCTTTTCTGCATGGCATAACCTTTTACAAAGATATTTAAGAATAGGGTCAGGTGGGATAAAATGGGTAAAAATATTCTACTTTTAGCTTTTCACTTAAAAAGCATTGACAAAATATTACTTTTTAAAACCTTTTTTCTATACGTTAGACATCTTAAGAGTAAAATTAAGCAAGTTTCATTAGTAATTTGATATATATATATGTTTGCTGGGAGATAGTTTTTCACCATATGTTTTGTATACCCATTTTATTCCACCCAGGTGAAAATGGGTATACTGTGAGGTAAAATAGGTATGCAAATCTAATACAGTAGCAAATGTTAAAAAAATAAATTATTTGTTGCAGTACAGTGATATAATAACATTAAACATCAGATTTAAATCATTTTTTATTAATTTACTTAAAAAGGTTAAAACTATATAGTAAATTTGGTAAAAAATAAAATAGGGCTTCCCCCCCCCAACATATGATTCTGTATATCTGTTGTTCCTCAAAAAATTAATGACCTTTGTTATTAAATTGTGGCCCATTCAAAATTTTTATTATTTGATCATCTTTGACATCATCTGTGTCATTTACAGCAGGAAAAATGGAAGTTGCCCATCTTAAATTTTTCAAATATTTCATTTTATAGGTATCTCCTTCAACAGCCATAATTTTGTTAACAAATTCTGGCTTGCTTTTTTCCCTCAAATATAATGCTTTTACCCAGGCACCTACTGTTAGACTTGATCTCACAGCTGTAATTTCTGTAATATCATTTCCAGATACTTCTTCTGCAAGGAAATTACATTGCTATTTTCTCTTTCAATTTTTAGCCTTTCAGTTACATCTTCACTTGTTAAAATTTCACCAGCCCGCCCTTGTCTGTACACATTTGAATTTTTGCTTCGAATTATTCATGTAAAAAGTTGTGAAATTTGAAGCTTTTGGCGATATTGTTGACACTTTTGCACATTTCAAATCTTTGTATGTTGAAGAAATTGTGCTTTGTACAACTCTTGGGGTAGAGACAAAGACAGGTTCCGAGAACTTGAAAGCATATCAAAGAAAACAAACATCTGGTTGCAAACTTTCGGCATCTGCCAAAGAAAGTGTTATTTTGTGTGGAATTGCTTTTAGGTTTTTAACTATACCTACATTTTAGATCCCTTTGATAACCACATCTTTCCATAAATTTTAAAGACTAAACAATTATGCACTTCTCGTCATGAGAGAAAACTCGTAATTTTCCTTATTCTCTACGATATGGAATATTTGTTTCATTAATTTTCAATATTTATCATAAATTAATTATTTATTTAAAGTACAAAATGCTGTATTTATCCCACACAAAATGCAGAATGTTAAGCCTAACCATATACCCATTTTCTAAATATGAGATTAACAAAAGAAGATTTTTTTTTTCCCTTAACTGCAAGTTAAAGCAGCAGTAGAAATGTCCAAAAAATGATATTATGCCACTATAATAAGAATTTCTCAATAATCTGGTCCAGGCAGTGAAAGTTAGAACACAAAACATATAGCATAAACTTGTCCACTTCAGTTTAATATGTTACCGCTCACTTATAAAGAAACTGTGAAAAAAATATCAATTAAGGAATGGAAGTCAGAACAGTTAACTATAATATCCAACTCAAAAAACTAGAAATATAATTAAAAATCTGTTATTTTATAAGTCATATATTTTGACTACCCATTTTACCCCACCTGACCCTATACAAAGACCACTGGTAATAGAACAGATACAACAATTCAATTCTTGTAAATAAGTACCTCCATCACAGTAGATGTGCGAGCAAGGGAAGATACTCGAACAGTGATTTTTTGCCAATTCATAAGATGAATATCAAGAGACACGATTTCTTCTTTTGCATTTTGTGTCTCTTGTTGTGCTGATAAAAGAAAGCCTGTAAATACATCGCTTGTTGCGATACGTTGGTCTTGACTAACTGCAAGGGGAAAAAATCATTTGTATTACAAAATATACCAGAATTGCAAAGTAAAGAAATACACACGAAACCTTATTAAAATAAAACCATTCTGAAAATGATTTCAATTAATAATAACTACAGTGTTCGATCCAGGCGAAAATTGGGGCCATTTTGCGGCCCCTTCACAAAATTCCACTTCTTAAAAAAAGCCCCTTCACAAAATTCCACTTGATAAAAAAGGTACCTTCACAAAATTCCACTTCATAAAAAAGGCCCCTTCATAAAATTCCACTTCATAAAAACGACCCCTTCACAAAATTCAAACTCATAAAAACGGCCCTTTCGCAAAACTCAAATTAACAAAAACGGCCCTTCACAAAATTCAAATTCGTAAAAACGGCCTGTTTACAAAATTTCATTTTATAAAAATGATCCCTTTTTTAAATTTTTCCACTGTCAAACAACGATTCTCAAAAATTTGCCCAGTATTAGGTATCCTTACTTTTCTATATCAAATCGATTTTAAAAATGAAAATGCATTCTTGCATAATTAAGTGCTTTGTTAAGAGAAAGTTCCAATGTTTCAACATACTTTTAACAATAAACCACTATTATTTTTTTAAATCTGACTTTTTTTAAAAAAAAGTTTTTGAATGAGGCATTGCAGAAAATATAAACACAAGTCTTTTTTTTTTAGTATTATAGCAAATTACTGTATAAATTTGGTTCAATGAAACACTTTTGATATTAAATGTAAAATAATAGAAATATGACTGCGAAAATTGAAGGTTTTACATGATAAAAAAAAATTTCACAAAAATATTTTTTTTTTCACAAAAATATTTTTTTCCACGAAAATGGGCCACTAAAACCCTGGATTGACCCCTGAATTAAAAAGCAGAGATATACTATAAATTTATTGTAACAATCATCTATTTAGGTACCCACTTAAATTTCTTTTCAGAATTAATTAATGTTTTACTTCACAATTCTACTTCCTTACTAATATGCACATTTAGGAATGTGAGAAAAATCTCTCCATAGATGGAATGGCCAAAAATTCTTGCAACAGAAATGGGATTACAAGAGGGAAAGTTCAAAAAAATATTTGATCAAATTATGGGTCTCTCAACCCTAAAGAAGGTTGTACAAAATGATTCTACGGTTGTGAAAAGATCAAAAGGTTTTTTTAACATTATTTAATATCTCTAAGCAAAAGCCGAATGTGAAAACAATTTAACAAAATATATTTAAAAATAAATCCTGTTGAAAAAGTATTTCAAAACTAGAAAATCACCCATCGTGTTATGAAGGGTGCAAATTGCCTCTTCATTCGAGAGATTTCCCGTCAAATTTGACGTGTTTAAATAGATGCGAGAAAAATGTTTAACACTGATTGAAAACAAATAAAATAAACATATGTTTTATAACAGGAAATACTTTTTTTTATTTACATATTTCTTTATTCAAAAAACCTCTTGGCAAACAACATTTCGTGTGAAGTATTTTTAATTGTTTAACAATTTTATTATAATTCAATAACAATGAAATTCTAAGCTTGTCAAACGCAAGTTAAAATTTCAAAGGAATTCTTTTTTGAAATTCTAATCAAAACAAAGCACTTCTCTGCTTGTCAAACGTTGCCAAAAAATATTACCAAATTATATCATCACGATTGCAATAAATAATCAGATGCATTGTGGCGTCCACACTATATCATGCACATGGTATACCACCGACGTAATTTACTACTTTCTATTAAACAGAAATTAATTTGAAACATATGATTAATATAATTAAAAATTTCTTGGAAACTATTGATCATAGCAAGATAAATTTTATATCAATCAAAAGAAAATTTTATTTCACTATTTTAGAGCTATTAAATTTGAAATTAGAATGACAATTACTCTTTTAAATTTAAAATTACTGAAATTTGGGTTCTCTAACAATGAAATAATGCTGTTTAACATCTCATAGTTCTGTGGCACGAGTTTTATTGTTGGTGGTGTCACAGCATTATCGAGAGACAGAGGCTATTATATTAGTAATACATTTCTTTTTATTATTTTATTTTTTAGTAATACATTTTCTTATTTATTTTTATTAATACTTCATTTTCATTTGTTTTATAATTTTAGGAGTGCAAAAAATTTTAAAATGAAAAAAAAACGGATCATAATTTTTTATTTACAATGGGGAAAGTTGAAGCAGCTCAAAATTAGATTCAAATTAGTCAAAAATTATCACAGATTTTCTTTTGATTTATTTCAATCAATTAATCAGCCACATATTGAAAGTTATTTTCATACGAAATAAAAACATAGCACTTTACATGACAACTAAAACAATGAAAATTTTAAATTATGCTTACTCACCCAATTGAATAAATTTTTCTAGCTGTGCTCTTCTTTCTTCTGTCTGTGTAGGGGTCAAGGGTAATAATTTTTTGGGAGGGAATGGAGGAAGACTATTTGGACCAAATTCTCTCCGCAGCTGGTCATACAAATTGTACAACTGGCGATATCTCACTGTACAATGAAAGGCCCCATTGACATGCAAATTGTAGGCCTAAACAAATACAATACATTAAAATACATAAAAAAATGTAGTAAAAATTATAAAAAATACAACTTAAGCAATGTTTTGCCTTAATTGTCATACACAGGGATGAGATTGGCAAAAAAGCAAAAAGACTGAAATCATACGCGAGCAAACAATTTGTAACATAATTTATACACGAAAGATGTTTTAAGATTTAAGGTTATTTATTTCTTCATCCTACAAGATGACCTTAAGTTTTCAACTAATTTTTTTCAACATTTTCATGCAAAAAAAATTTTTTTTTTTTTTTTGCAAAATATGCCACAGAAATTTCGTTTTCTGCAAAAAGGTGGTACTTAATACTTTGAATGGCACTGAATGTTGGAATGTTCATCCTTGTAGGGCTTGCTGATATAATGTTGATTCATCAGTAGATGAATCAGCTAGTTTCCTAGCCTGTGGAGTTAAGCTGCACTGTTGAGCATATTTTCCCAGAATTTTCTTTTGAAAATATACGATAGGAAGGTTTCTTTGTGTAAAAGCGGAATTTTCGGAAGAAAAAGCAAATTTATGCAAGGGGGGAAAAAATCGGAAATCCGGAAAAAAAAAACCCCGGAATTTTGAGAAAGAAGATTAAAAAAAAAAAAAAGGAATTTCTCCAAAATAATAAAAAAGCGGAAATTCGCGAAAAAGCGGAAGAATCTCATCCCTGCATTCAGGAAAGTAATCACAAACAATCTTCATTGGGTACTGTGGCCCTCGCATAATAGCCCCCATTACGTGCAGCTCATGCAACGACCCCGTTTTACTAGGGTACGACTTGTCATCGGAGATGGGCCCTAAGAGCCACACCACCATTATTGTAAATAAGGATGTAACAAATAATGATTTGACCGAATATCAAATACTCGGCCAAATTTCGGACCAAATGCTGAATACCTATTCTTTAAAAACATTTTACTTTTGATTTTAAATAAAATATTGCTCAAATATTAAATGAATTTTTTTTTTTTTATTATTTGCACATTTACATAATTTGTATTTTTTTTTTTTTGTAATATTTTAAATATCTTAATTCTAATAATAAAATGTGCGAAATTATCTTCATTTTGGACTTGCTAAACAGAAATAAAAAAAAAGTCATTGCAGAACATGGCAATGACAAACAAAAAAGAAACTTTTTTAAAAAAATGGAAAAATTTCCAAGATTTGCAAATTTAGCAAGAAAATATCTTTCAGCTCCCGCAAGCACAGAATATAGTGATCGCTTAATTTCTGAAGCTCGTAATATATATGGATGAACCCAAACAAAAAAGGACTTCTTCCTGAAAATACTGAACAATTATTGTTCCTGCATCATAATTCCAAGCTTTACAATGATAAAAGATACACACTATCATTAAATACACTTATGTACAATGAAAATTACAATTGGTTAAATGTTAGGAGATTTTTTAATAAATGAACTGAATAGTAATTCTGCAATATTCTTTATTAAATACATTTAAAAACATTTTTAAAAAAATTATTACCCTGAATTTATTCGACCGAATATCTGTTTAGTATTCTGCCAGCTGAATATTCAGCAAAAGGGCCGAATACTTGCCGAATATTTGTTATATCCCTAACTGTAACCCACCAGGGAAGTGAGAACCTGCTTATTTATACCACGGCTTCTCATCCGTGATTCATTATATCCCTAACTGTAACCCACCAGGGAAGCGAGAACCTGCTTATTTATACCACGGCTTCTCATCCATAAACTCGCGGTGCCTCCCAGTGGGATTCATACGGGAAAGTAACCATAACCAGAAAACATGGTTCACCCTGGCCCTGCTGAAGCATCTGTGTCATCTGAATGACAGCTGTGGCAATAGGTCAAGTACTGAGGCTGGAGTCCTAGTAGCCCATCACCGGGCCACGGCCCGACCCCTCCCAAAGGAGGTACGTACTATCACTGGAGGTGGGACCAAGAGCCCCCCATTACTTTACCCACAGTGGAGGTGAGAACCTGCTTACTTATACAGCAGCTTCTCATCTGTAAACTTAAAGTGGCCCCTGGTGGGGGCATACAGGAAAGTAAGCTGTAAAAACAACAGCATTTAAATATTGATTTGAAACGATACAAGCAGTTATTATTTTTATCTTTTAGGCTAGACATGATGTTAACAAAAGAAATGAAATCATCAATTTGGCAGCAGGTCAGTATTATATTCTCAAGTCCAGTTTTTAACAACGGTCAGATTAACACCTTTCAATTAGAGATGTTGTAAGGGTTGGACAAGGAAAACAGAGATGCTCTTGCTTCCATAAAGACAATATTTTGTGTTTTTAAAGCCAGAAGATGATAAAAGAAACAGTGGAGTGACGAAAAATAAATTATTAAGCAAAGACGCTGAAATCAATGCAGATTAGTTATGCAACACTAGATCTTAAAATTCAAGAGGCAGTCGTATGAAGGTTAGTAGAAGAGGATAAGATGACATTCTGTTTTCAAATACACTAGTCACAGCTATGAGAATATTTAGGCTGCATTAATATATAGTATATACATCATCTCACAAATATTGAAAATAAAGACTAAATCCTCAAAAGTCATAGTTTTTAGGCACGGTACATTACAAACACGCATGACCCACATTCTAGTACTTATTGCTTTCACTGTTATGGTTGTGATGAACAGCTTTTAAACATATTCAGATTAAGAAAAATCAGAAGAAAAAAAATTGTGTCACCTAATGTGCCAGAAATTTCCAATTTAAATTTCTTATCTCTAATATTACCTTGTACCTAACAAATTTTTATATTGCAAAATCACTTTTTCAACATAATTACCAGTACAAACTCATTAGCAAGGCCCCAGAAAGAAAAAAAGAAGGGAGGCAGCCTTCTTCAAACAGCCGCTGATGTTAAAGGCGTAGGATTACTTTACTCACGATTCTCTTTTGTTTCTCGAAGCTTTCCGGAAACAAAATTTTCAACTCAATCACGAAACGTTGCTCGCGAAAACGTGGCAAGCAAGAGCGTCAGTCAAATGTGTGCACACACTTCATGCATGTGACGTCAACAATTCATGCATATTTTTGCCCAACTTCGCGATTCAGTAGTCGCTGAACTACAGTTCCAATTTTCAAATTTTTTTTTGTAACTTCTGTTATTACCCTTTATCTCTAAAATAAGAC
>BGPR01003700.1:106351-130012 GCA_013235015.1 Araneus ventricosus
GAAAACTGCATATAGGATTGCTGAATAAGATATAGAAATAAAGTAAAATTTGGCATATTTAATTTTAAGTTTAAAAAAAGTCTCTGTGATCGTAATTAAAGAATTAAAAATCTGTTGGGAAACACTTCTATGTGAACAACAAATACGGAAAATCGTATCATATTTAAGTTGCCTGATTTATTAAAAATTTCCTGGTGTTATGCAATTACCAAATTGATGTTAATTCATATAATGTTTAACTTGGTTTACCCTAATTATGAAATTAATTAGAAAATATTAAATTTGGCTCGTAAACCAATTTGATGTGCTGCAGAATTATACAAGAGTATCTAATGGGCTCAACTAGATTTTTTATTTTATAAATGAGTAACATAAATATTTGAGCTTTAGAGTTATAATTTTTTCTGTCAAATTCTGCGGAATGTGTTTTTATATGTTAATTATGTGTATGAACTGTAAATTTAAGATATATTAATATTATATTTCCAAATCTGTAAAAAAAGTAAATGAAGAGCTAATGATTTCATTTCTCCTTTATGTAGTTCTCGCACAGTTTGTAATTAAAAAAATGCTGAAGACTGTTTAATTTAAAATGGTAATTTAATTATTTGCATTTCAATTAAAAAATGTTTTAAAGACTAAAATTCTTTAGTTGAAAAAAGATGAAAAGCTAATTAAACTAATGTTTAAATGTTAGTATAATTTTTTTTTCTTTTAAAAATGAAGTCCATTATATATAAAAAAAATTAAACTGATATCCGTATTAAAACTAAGAAAATATTAATAAATAAAGCATCTCTCTTCACTGTATTAGAAACTACATTATTGATAACATTTTTTTAAAAAAATGTTTATCTGCATTTTTTTGTCAAGAGTTATGTTATGCATTTAACCCTTTGTGGGGCAGTGTGCCAGACGATGGCACACCTAATTTCACTCGCTTCTCAACCTTTAAATTCAACTATAAATGGAAAATAATAGGTTTAGGATAGGGCTAATAGTACTCCTTTTAGAATTTTTTTATAGCAGCCTTATGAAGTTTTGTTTTGGAATAGGAATTATTAGAGATAAAGTTCAGGAAAATTCCTTTATTCGGAGATAAGAATTTTTTTCAGTTCTGGACGTTTACAATTTTAGCAGATTAACTCGAAAATTTTCCTCCAATATTCTTGAAGTTTTAATTTATGATTTTCTGTAAGATTCAACAATATTTTTTGAGTGTATCAAGGTGGCTGTATCTAAGGGGGTTCTCATATAAGGGGGTGACCCCAAAGGAGACGACCCCCCCCCCCCCATTAATTTAAGGGGGAATAAAGTAAATTTTTTTGAAACAACGTTTTTGTAGGTTATTTGTCTAGACAATAAACTAAACCCATTCATGATGTTTTTTCATCATATTTTCAAAAAATTTAATGCATTGCGCCACAAAGGGTTAACAAGAAACTGTGGCACTTTCTTATCTATGATAATTCTAATTGAGTCAAATTAGTTAAGTGATATTCTAGAAAAGGTGTTTCATATGCCTTAAAATTAGGATGTAATGAATAGTGATTTGGCTGAATTTCGAATATTCGGCGGCCGAATATCTACTTTTCAAAAATATTACACTTTTGATGGTAAACAAAATATTCCTCAAATTTTAAATAAAAAAATTAAAGATTAATAAAATTGATCTTATTATTATTTAGTATTGATTTTATTAAACATTAACACCTTGATGTATTTTTTGTAGTATATTTTAAACACTTTAATTCTAAGAATAAGACAATGTGGCTTTCACAAATCTAAATAAATTATAATAGTATAATTTTATCTATAGATACATTAGATTATATTGTTAAGATTTTAATTTTTTTAGAAAATTTATTAAAACCTAAAAAAAAATTAAAAACTTGCTTGTCATCCTTTATGTCTTTTACATAACTATAACAAATTTCTTTTTTCCAAGTCAGAATGTTAAGGCATTTCCTTTTAAACATATTCTTCTTCACTTCTACTTTCCACCCACCCAGTAAAACATTTCTCCTTCTCTTTAACCCTTCAACTGCAGGTGCTTTCTTATATATGTGATTTATAAACCACACCCACAGTTAGAGTTATTTAATCTGATAATGTGTACTCTCCCCCTTAAAATTGAATAAATGTTAGGATTTTTTGATAATAAGTGTATTGAAATGTAATTCTGCAATATTCTTTGTTAAATATATATTTAAAAAAAATATTATCCTGAATTTATTCGGCCGAATATCTGTTTAGCATTTGGCAGCATAATTGCAGGCTTTACGATGATAAATGAGATTTAAAGTTATCAAATACATTTACGTACTATGTAACTTAAAACTGAGTAAATGTTAGGAGATTTTTTTGGATATAAAATGTAATGAAATATAATTCTGAAATATTTTTTGTCTTATTCTTTAATAGTATATTTTTAAAAAATTATTATCTTGAAAATATCCAGCCTAATATTTTGCTTAGTATTTGGCCCACCGAATAGTCGTCAAAAGGGCCGAATACCAAATATTCAGCAAAATGGCCAAATAGGCTGAATAGTTGCCGAATATTTGTTACATCCCTACTTAAAATTAGAATTTTGTTTAAAACTTTCTGGAATTTGTTTGAGAAAATGACAAATTTGTTGGTATATTAAACCTCTGAGTGCCAAATTATTTTGAACTTTTGGCTATCAAGTTAGAAAACCAAGGTTTTAAAGTAAATGAATCCATTTTCTTTGTATTTAATTATATCTCTGGAATCTTAAGAATACTTTATCCATGACTGTTTAAGAAAATATAAATACAAGCTATCTGCTTTTGAACTGAACATGAAAAATGGAAAAAGTTGTTTGCTCCGCTTGGAGGGTTAATCTGAAAATTTATTCACTTTTTTCTGTTCTGATGTTCTTTTAGTGTACTTTTAAAATATCTAAGAATGTTGAGCAGTTTCGAGTTTAACCTTTACAAATAATTTTTTTTTAGTTTCCATCTTCTTAAAGATAAATTTCAAATCATGCTATTGATTGCTTAAAATTTTTTAATTTTTTGATATTTGTCCATTTGTAAGTTAATCATTTTGCAAATGCGTAGCAAGTACATATTTATTAATTCTTTTTCAGTTATCAGATTCCAATGACAGTAGCCACTCTTCCCCAGCCAAATTAAAGCTTGAACTTTCGTTTGAATACCTTATGAGTAAGGACCACCTAAGATGGATTTGTATTCGTAGTGATCAGGTATTTAATTTTAAATGTATTACCCAATGAAATGAGTAGGATTATATGGAAATTACGGAAATCGGAAGTTGTATATTGAAAACACTAATAATTTAATTTTTATTTATTGAATGCCCCTCTTTATTTTTAAGCTAGGTTTTCTTTTTTATTATTACATATTTACAAATTCTTTTTCCTGTATTGTATGAAGAAGAAAAAAAAGCAGAATTTTGCTTAGTTTATCTGGCTTAGATATACACATCTAGTTTCTATTTCTTGTTTCCTGATTACAAAATTGCATGTTAATCATCCTTAACTGTTATATAACATGTAAAAGAAAAGGTCGTACATCATTTCATATTCTTTTGAGACTCCTTGTCCATTTTAATGGACATTTGTGTTTTATTCACAAAAAAAGTTTCTTTCCATTGAAAGCCCTTAAATTCCACTGCCCAATACTTTAGATGATCCCATGCTGTCATTTGTCAATTATGTATAATTAATTATATTGATTAATACATAATTAATAAATTAATTATATGAATCGATTGATGTTAAAAGGGGGCTTCTGCATTCTCGGTGGAAAAAAAATTTTTATTTTCGTTTTTAATTTGATGAAATGTGAATGCATCTTTGGTGTAAAAAATGGGCTTCTACCATTCACAGCCACGTTTTGGTACAGCATTAAAGTTTCCATGTGTTGTTAGAAGAAGGCTTCTTCAAAGAAGAGCTATTTTAACATCAATATAGCAATTATCTGTTAGATGTCCGAAGTCCCCTTTAAATATCTGTTGATTCATATATAGTTTTGTATAATCCTATGAAGAGTATTAATCCTGATTTTTGTGAAAATTGGCCAAAAATTGTACCTTTGGGTCTCAAGAGGATATTCTAAGTTACTGGCTTGTCAAATAATAAATTTAGTGGCTCTTTTTTTTTTTAATTAATTAATTTATTTTTTTACTAAGCACTTTTCTTCTCTTAGTATATAAAACAGAAATTATTCTTCAGCAGCTTTTATTTGTTCACTTTTGTACTGCAGAAAGTAAATACTTTTAAAAAATTCTATTCAAAAGTTTTTTTTTTTAATTTCTAATAATTTTCTGTTTTCATCAAAAAGTATTTATATTTAATTCCTTATCTTTAAATAATAATGGTAATAAGTTTAAATTACTTTTTTTTTACTTTAAAAAAAATTTTATTGTGGAATTTTTCTTAGAAATTGAATTCTCGGAACTCCAAAATTATCAGCAATAAAGCGTATTCAAATGTTATTTTGTTCTATTTAGAAGATTTATTTATTGATTCCTTGTTTTGCATGGTAGTGAAATTTGTTTATGAATGATTATATGGAAGTTTTTGGACACTACAAGTTTCTACATTTGTCTGCTGCTCTTATTCACTTTTTGTGACAGATTAATAATATAATGATATGCATTTTGATGAGACACTTATAGTTTACTGAAATTTATCATTCCTTTTGTTTGATACAAATAAAAAGTTTTACCTTTTTGTTTTAATGCAGACAGATTTTGGATAAGATTTCATTCAATGAGTATTAACTTAATGCTTCAAACTTAAGAGGAATGTGCTAGTATTAAGAAAATTCATTAAAAATTACTTTCTTTCCCAGCCATTTTAAATATTTTTCTATAATTCTAAATTTACATTTATTTTAATAATCCTTTAATAAAAATTTGTGTCTCTGATAGTTTTGTTTTGTAATTTGTAAGTTAAATAGTTAGCAAAATTATTTGTAAATGAAATACAAACTAAACATGTGTATTTTTACCATGAACTATATTTTTAATGCAGTTAGTTTATTTAATTTAAAGAGAAAAAAATCCTGAATTTTCTAAGTGCTTAAGTTGTGAGTGTTTAATATATCTGTAACATAAATATAAAAAAATGTTAAAGAGTCTATGTTTTGTGACTTTGTTGTCTTGTTGACATAGTCTGTTCCAAGGATAGAGGTTTCTGTGTTCGGCACACAATTTTGCTGAAAAATCTAGCATATACTCTGGTCTTGTGTTCATTAAATCCTCCAGGTTTAAATGTCCTCCTATTGATAAAGAAAACATTTGAAGCGCATATCACATGGAGAGCTATCGTACGCTGTTTTCATCAACGTGAGTGCAGTGCCACTTACCAAAAAAGTTTGTAGGACATGACTCATTGAGGCAACCGGTCAGACAGGATTTTGGTCATCGTTGGGGCGAACTACATCACCATCAAAGTCACACCCAATTGGTCTAAATTATCGCTGATGATGATTTTCCGTCGGCATCGTATGCATTATCAAGCCGGTTGAATACAGCCCACGATTTCCGTCATCTTGTCTGACCGGTCACGCGCTACAAACTTTTTTGGTGAGTGGCATTGCACTCATGCTGATAGCAACAGCGTACGATAGCTCTCCGTGTGATTTGCTCTTTATATGTGCAATTAGATTTAAAAGCTTAAATTATATTAACGATGCTTCAGTCTTTCTTAAGTTTTAGTGTTTAAAGTGGTTTTTTATAAGTTACAATATTCTAGAACTTTTTTGACATATTAACTCTTTTTACTGTATTTAATTATTTTCTACAGTCATCTTGCTCATTTTCTTCCCAATAATTTTGTAACATTCATTTTTCTTTTCCACATATTTGTTGTTTTTTTTGCAATATGAATTTATTTCATTTTATTTATTAAAATCTTATGTTTCTATTTAAATCCTGTAATATTTTAGGCTATTTTGATGAGTGTTTGTTTGCAAGGGATGGTAGATGAGCTTCTTTCAAAGAGGCATGGTGTTAAAAACGAAGAGAAACCTGAAAAAACCAGCCGGAGGGGTTCTTGGAATTATATGAAGAGAGATGGAAGTAGTCATCAGATTTCTTCTAACATTGGTCGATCTGTTTCAACGGATGGAATTGTCCAGAATGCCAATGTACGTTTCATTTGTTTAAATTTTTTAAATGTCTCTCGTTGCCTTTTCTTTTTCTGGCAGTTTATGATACTTACAGTTTAATCTGACTGGAAATACATGATGATTCAAAAAGGAGTAGACTTAAAATATTTCTAATGAACGACAATAGATGGAGACACATACGATGCATCGCTGGATACCGGAAAGTTCAAAGTTTTATTTCGTGCATTCAGATAATCCTGGTGAAAGTGGACATGCTCCAACACTGGTTGTTTCCACAAATTCAACGAGATCGGGATGATTTTGTCTTCATGCAAGACGAGGCTCCACCTCGCTTCCACCACGAGGTACATCTCAGAGTCGCCTTATCCGAGTCTTGTTGCCATTTATTGAGAGAGAGGTTCCTAAGCATTTTTCCCCCTAAATGTCATCTGGAAAAAATGCTTATGAACCTGTCTCACTGGGAGAGCAATTTTTTATATACTCCCTAAAGTCACTCTAACCCCAGCTTCATGGTCAAGAGAATCCATCCTCTTCGCTACAGGCCATGGTCCTTTTCCCAGCTATCTCTATAGATTCCGGCTTCATCATTCAGATGTAGGGAAAAGGGAGACCCTCTCCGCTAGCAACTTCTTGCCACACGACATTATCTTATCATTTTACAAAACCAAGTGCAGAAAATCCTCGACTTTGGTGGAAAAGCTTACTTTCAAATAAACTATCAAGAATAAATATAGCTAAATGCTTATCTTTCCTCACTGAAAATGAGAACCTCGTAAAACAGCCACTGGACGCAACCAGTTCATCCGACTCCGACCCAGATTTCTCTCCTTCACCCAAACCTCAGGCTTATGGACTAAGACCCTCTGGAGGTTAAATACCTAGGACCCTATTCAGTCCTTCTACAAGTATATAGTTGCAGCAAACTTTTGGGACCTGTCTTAAATTTGTTTTTGCTTCGCGAGTTTTTCTTTACATATGCAAACAAGCATTTTTTATCATTTTTGTTATTTTCACATGTTTTTCGTCGATGATGTTAAAACACTGTATGTAACCCCCTTTTTTTTTGGTTCAATAAAGTTCCTACACACTCTCATCCAAACTGCAAACCGGAGATTTTTATTTCTGGAGTCGGGGGTGTTCCTAGTGTAAAGTGAGAGGGACTTTCACTCCTTAATTGCTTGATGAAGTTTTTACTTGGAGACCGACAATTTTGATACTCAAACTGAATAATTCTTTGATCTGTTACAATTGATTTGCTTTTGTAGAACCAGGGTCTTGCCTTCTGCTGTACAGTATCCAATTTGACACTTGCGTTGGATTGTGTAGGATCCCTAATCAGTTCTTCTACAAGTATATAGTTGCAGAGAACTTTTGGGACCTGTCTTAAATTTGTTTTTGCTTCGCGAGTCTTTCTTTTCATATGTAAACACACATTTTTCATCTTTTTTATGATTTTCACATGTTTTTCGTCGATGCTAAAACATTGTTTGTAACCCCCCTTTTTTTTGTTGTTGTTTTTCAATAAAATTTCTATGCACACTCGTCCAAACTGCAAACCGGAGATTTTTATCTCTGAAATCGGGGGTGTGTCGTAGTGTAAAGTATCTGTATGACACCGTTCTTATCCTTTGCGATTTTTAACTGTGGGTGTGCATAAAAGACAGCATGTATGTTCCTCCTATGCCTGCTACTCTTCGAGATTTACGAGATTGAATTGTTACAGCAATGAGTTCAATAACCAGGGACCAGTTACCTTGTTAAAGTTACGATTGCCGCATGAAAAATGGAGCTCTTGTTGAATGCATGAAATAAAACTTTGAACTTTCCTTTATCCAGTGACGTATCGTATGTTTCTCTATCTATTGCTGTTCATTAGAAATAAATATTTTAAATCTGCTCCTTTTTGAATCACCCTGTATATAGTGATTTTCATTATTTTAGTATTCGTGAGCTATTATGCAACATTTTAATATACAGTAAATTCTCGATTATCCGGCATTCAAGTATCCGGAAAGCTCAAATAACTGGAAAAATTAGTTTTTCTAAAAATGCACACATGTCGTTCCATTCACGCAGACAATTTATTTCTGGAATGCAACATTCTACCATAAGGAGAGGTGTAGAAGGAAAAAAAAAAGCAATATACAGTACAGTGATGTACATTGCAGATTCTTAGGCCATAGTCTAAAAGCAAAAGTGAGATTTCAAAAAGACTACATCTTTCTGAAAAACTAGACCTAAAAATGAAATCGCCTCCCCAAAAAAAAAAGAGGTAAAGGGACAGAATTGGTAAGAAAAAGTGGGCCACAATCTACCTCTCCCCCCATTTTTCCTGTCACACTCAGCTATCCAGACTTTTCAGGTATCCGGAAGTCGGCGTTTCCTGAGCATGCCGGTTAGTTAAGCTTTTACTGTATAAACAAAGGAGAGGAGTCTGTGAAATGAGCTTTAGGCTTGTGAGAGTTTCAGATTTATGTATTAAGAGAATAAGTTACAAAATTTAATTTAAGAATTATGTATTTTTGGGAATTATAGTATGATCGCAACTGAAAGAAATGATGTCATTGCATTTACTTTGAAACTAATAGCTTGTTGAATTCTGAATGTCTTTTTTTTTCATGCAAATCACTTGAGAAGTTTTGTGTTAAACTTAGGGATGTAACGAATACTGAATATTCGGCCAAATTTCAGGTCGAATAACTGAATATTTGGCGGGCAAATACCAAATTTTTAAAAACATTTCACTTTTCATTGTAAATGAAATAATGTGCAAATTTCAAATGAAAAAAATTTGAGCTTTAATAAAATTGAGTTTTTATTATTAGTATATTTAAAAAAATTTAATCTCTTTATATTTGTAATATTTTAAATACTTTGATTCCAATAATAAGAAATGAGAAACTCCCTTCGTTTTGGGATTGCTACAACGAAACAAGAGCCATCACTGCAGAACATGACGATGACAAACACAGAAGAAAATTATATGGATAAATTAAAATTTCTAGAAGTAAACTCCTATTTTGATAAAGAACTTCCAATGGGTAGGATGGAGTTTCCACTTAATCGGTGGAAAAAAAATCCGAAAAAATTTCGCAAATTTCGCAAGAAAATATCTCTCAGCACCTGCAAGCCGTGACCGTTTATGTTCTGAAACTGGTTATATATGAAACCATATGGAACATTATTAAAATTCTTCTGCGATTCTGCAGAGATGTTGGTATTGATCCATGGCTCTTTTGCCCTGCTCTATTACGTGTGGTAGCCAGCTGATTTATGATCTATTGTAATGCCTAGATATTTTAAATGGTTTTTACGGATAATTGATTGGTTCCACCATTTAATCGTTGGTCCTCTTACAAGCTTGCTGAAAAGGACATGGCTTGATTTTTCCAATGAGACGTGTATTTTATTTTTGTCTGCCCACTCCTTAAACTTGTCCAGTGCTAATTTGCTGAGCTTCCTGGGCCCTTCTATGGTGTTGTCTGTGACGATGAACGCAAAATCATTGGCAAATGCTTGTAGATGAACTCTTTGAGGCCACTGTACTGATAGGATTTCGTCTGCCACGATGTTCCAAAATGCTGGCCTGCTGCATGAATCCTAAACATTTATGTACTATGCATCTTAAAATTGGTTAAATATTAGATTTTTTTATAATAGATGTACCGGAATGTATTTCTGCAATGTTCTTTATTAAATATATTTAAAACAACATTTTTTAAAAACATTTATTCTGCCGAATATCTGTTTAGCATTCGTCCAGACAGGATGTTCGAGAAAGGTCCGAATAGGCCTCATGCTTAATATTCGCTAAATCCTTAATTGATATTATGTGTGTATGAAACCAAACAAAACAGACTCGCTCCTGAAAATGCTGAAAAATTATTTTTCTTGTATAATAATTTTGGGTTTTGAAATGATAAATTATATGCAACTTTAATAAATATACCTATGCAACTTTAAATGTTAGATTTTTTTAATAATGAATGTAATGATATGTATTTCTGTAATATTTTTTGTTAAGGGGACGCATTACCCAAAATATGGACAAAGTATCATTTTTTATTTTATTGGCTTATTTTGTTGGTCTTATCTTTCTACTTAATGTATCAAAATTTCAAATTCGTACCTTTAATGTTGTAGAAATTATATAGTTTTTTATTTACAATCACCAATGATAAACATACACAGATGACAACTTTAATTGGCTTTTTCTCCATGTCGGACTTTTCTTCACTTTCATGTTTTGAAAATGCTAAGGCTTTTCCTGTTTTAGATAGAGCTTTCAAATTTTTTGTACTTTTTTATCGTTATTATATGATAAAACTGTGCATGCAATAAGCATTCAGTTGTTTAGTTTTTTTTTGTATACAAGATATAAATTGAAGTAGTGCTAAATTACCTCATTTTTAACCACATAAAACAGTAAAAAATCTATATTGAAGCGAATATTAAATGCACCTTAAAATCCATGCATAGTTCTATGTAATATATGCCAGTGAATCTGCAGATAAAATTTGAAGCAAATGCATTCGTGTTTGAAAAAGTAGTAGGGAATTTAAAAAATTGAATTTTTCTTTAAAAAAAAAATTTAAATTTAATCTTAACAGCAGATCAAAATGAATTTTTTTTTTCTTAAAGATGACTTTATATGATTGTTAAGTTTTAATTGTATGAAAACCTTTTCAATAGTTCTTCCAATAATAAAAAAAAAAAATTCGGAAGGAAATGTATCCCCTTAAAATGTGTATTTAAAAGCACATTTAAAAAAAATTATTATCCTGAATATATTTGGCTGAATATCTGCTTACTATTCGGCCTGCTGAATATTCGGGAAAACTGCTGAATGTTAGTTACATCCCTGGTTAAGCTTCATAAATACATTAAATTTGTTGCATTTTCTACAGAATTACAGTTACCAGACTTAAGTTACTTCTGATGTTTACAATTAAGTAATTTGTTATTAGGTTTTCAGTCGGAAGCCATTGAATATATCATAAATAATGCATCCATTATCGACTAAAGATATTTGCTAAAGCTCTGTATTGTTGTAATTTATCATTATTAATTTTTTTCTTTTTAATCATTGTGTCTTATATCTTAATCTCATTGTCTTGCTCAAAGACATAATGTCTTTGGGGAATTATTTTTTATAATCTTGTAAATATTTTCAAGGAACTCTGAACTGACTCTGACATGCAGAGTTTTTTACTTCAATTTTCTCTTGAAATGCATTTTGCGTTCTTTAAATTAGTTAATACTCTAATTTATTAATTAAATTAGTATAATACACTACCCATAAAAGTGTAAGTGCCTTAAATCTGAAAGTAAATACTACTCATGTAAGTACGAACATTAGTTATTTTTATATCGAATACAAGAAATTAACCCGAGATGTAATAATTTGTTGCTAACTAGCATTGATTTCATAAAACAGTCCATATTCTGAATTGGTTTTTTTCATATTTTCTTAAATAATTTGAAATTGTATTTAATCTGAAAATGTAGCTCTGTCGGTCATATCATTTTTATTCTGGGCATCCTTAAAGCATATGGAGTTTATGAAATATTATGCTCGTTATTCAAGAGTTTGTAGATAAAATTGAGCATTATTTTTGATAATGATTCTGATCATGTATGAATGCAGAATTTTTGTATTTTAAAATATGTTCTTCAGTATTTCTTATTTGAACTTTTTTCAGAGAGAAGAAACCAATAATATTATTGGTCGATCTAAAGGCCAGGTTAGAAAAATCACCGTAAGTATACTCGTGTGCAAATATATAATTTTCTGTTCACATTTCTTACAGAATTTAACTTGTATGAATGAATTGTTGTAATAATTTTTTTTTAAAGGTATAAGCTTTTATTCAATATAATGAGTGTATATAATTTTACTTTCACTAAAATTGAATCCTTCAATAGCAATGCGAAAAAATGAATTCAAAAGTTGAAAATAATTTTTCTGATCACATAAAAATGCATGGTTCAAATAAAAGCGTGGACGCCTTTACCTTCTAGGAATATTCCATTTGTTTAAGGAAATATACACATGGGTCGGCATTTTGTACGAGGGGAGGCATGTAAATAATGACCCTACAGATCTTTATTTATCTACTAGTAGAATAGCCGGTTGCATGGACGTGGTACAAAAAATTGCACTGGTGTGTGTGTGTGGGGGGGGGGGGGCACAGCATCCCCGACAGTGGTGCCCTGTCCCTCCGGGACACCCCACTGTCACCACCCCTGTTAATAATTATAAATCTATTGTATATTCAGTGATCAATCACAATGCTCAGTTTCATAGTGGGGGGAAAAATTGTATACATGAGTATATAAAGTGTATGCTAATTGAATCCTAATTGCTGATTTTTTAACACAATAAAACCAGGGGAATATTGGTATTATTAATAAATCTATTTATTTTATTATGTGAATACTTTTTCTTGCATTTCCTGTTAAAGAATTAAGAATGGTCCCTTATGTATTATTATTATTATTAACTAGAAGATTTGTCAGATCTGATTGTCACAAATATACAAATGAAAGTTGTTGAAGAAAATATGATGCAGATTGCCAGAGTACTTAAGGAATAAAAAAAAAGCATGAAAAAGAGAACTGATGAATCAATTGACACTAACTCTCGTTTTTTTGTTTTCTCCGAGTAAAATAACCCTAAATCCACTAACAGAAAAAAAAATGCATTACTATATTGATGAATGCAAATCTTGGAAGTAAAAGTAGCCTTTCAGTGTAAGAACGGTTAAGGGAAAAAATATTAAATATAAAAAAACTAAATATTCAATTCCAAAATTAAGTACGTAAGAGAAAGAACCTTCTTAACAAAAAATAAGCATGAATTAAATATAAAGAAAGTAAGCCGCATAACTTCTATTTAATATTAATGGAGTTGCCTGTCCGTCCATGAATCAACATAAAATAAAAAAAAGAAAATACAGTGAAGAGACTCGGAGAAAAAAGCAAATAAAAAAGGCTGAAAGATCATATGAATAAAAGAATCCAAACAGTATCTCCATGTGTATATTAATTTGTAGACGTAGACAGAAAGCCTGGATATCTTTGGCATTTAGACAAACCAAACCATGTGTCTGCGTTACTTCCATCTCTGGCTTTTTATGTACAGGGTGTCCACACTCATCGTGAACAATAGTTAATTTCTAAACCGTTAGGGATAGATATATAGATCCAATTGAAAAAATGCTTTAAATGATGGGAAGAATTATAATATATGAGTTTTGAGTGAATAAATATATTCCTGAAAAAGTTACTAATTCTAACTTTTTATACGGTCCCCTGGTCCTATCAGTCATATTTAGTAAAATTTGTTTGACACTCTAATATTTTAAACAAAAAAAAGTCCCACTCTTCTGCGACTAAAACTGACCGAGTTATGGAGCTTTGAATATCGCTGACTTAGACCACTTTACACCATTTCAATAGCCGTCTTGAAGATGATCTACCAATCAATGCACAGCACTTGCTCGACGAGGCCGCTGATTGGTTAAAAATCTTGAAATTCGAAGCTCCAGAACTTGCTCAGTTTTAGTCGCAGAAGAGTGGGACTTCTTTTGTTTAAAATGTTGGAATGTCGAGAATATTTTATTAAATATGACTGATAGGACCGGGGGACCGTATAAAAAGTTTGAATTCATATCTTTTCAGAAATATATATCGTGACTCAAAAAACATAAAATATAATTTTTCTCTTCATTTAAAGCATTCTTCCAATTGGAACTATATGTCTCTATCGGTTTAGAAATTAGCTATTGTCACCACCTTGTATATTAATATTAGATATATTTTAAAGAATTTAAAATATTAAATTCTTTATAAGCTAAAATTTATTTTCAAAACTTATGTTGTAAATTATACAATTGTTCTATGATGAATTGTTATTTTTTCCATTAATATATAGTTTAATTTTAATCCTATTTCAGTAACATTTACAAAAATATATTGATTTATATATTCGTGTTTTTAGGAGAAGTTCTCTTCAAAGCATGGAATTAAAAATGGCCCTTCGTCCCCGAAGCCTTTAGTAGAAAACGATGCGTTTGAAGGAATCGGAGATGATGACCTGTGAAGAAAATATTCCAATTTTTTACATTTTCCGAGATACGTTGTATTATGCTGTCTAAGTATGTCCACAGCCAGCATATTTCAAAGAGCAAGACTATGAATTTTTTTAAGGTTTAAAATATTGACAAGTGAATCTTGAAATATTTTTCTTTTAAAAGTTTTATATTAAAGAATCCATTGTTATACAATTGTAGAAATCCAACTGTTTTGAGTTGGTTTTAAATCCAACTTTTTGAATTGTAATAACGGCGAGTTTAGAGGAACAATATTATGTGTGCATTGTGTGACACAAGTGCATTAATTGTTGTGCTTGAGTTATTTGTTTCAACCTGATATCAGATTTTTAACATCTGTTACTTTTTGTGAGAAATGTGGAATTTTAGGTATTATAAGTTAAAGGTAGAAATGTATGTGCAGTTTTTTTTTGAAATTTTAGAATATTATTTTATGTGATTTATTAAAAAGGGTGGACAATAACTAAAATCATATAAATTATTATTAAAATTGCCTTTGAAGAATAAATACCCTATGTGTGTAATTTTTTTTAGGAATGAGATTTTTATTTTGTATACTGCCATCTCATTATTAAATGTTCTTAAAAGAAAATTTTAAAACAAATACTCGTGGATTATGTTTGTAATCATTGCAGGGTTCATACTCCTCCTGAAATTCCTGAAAAACTCCTGAATTTTGCTTTTTTTTTCTAAGGACCCTGAAAACTCCTGAAAATTGTGTTTTTTATCCTGATATTTCTTTTTGTCTCTTGAAAAATTACAATCGAAGAGCAAAAGATAAAGTTATGATGAAACAAAAATATGACGTTTCCGTATTTCAGACATGACACATTTCCGCGGAAACTCGAATTTCAGCTTTTTCGGCATCAGATTTTATCATTCTTAATTTTCTTTTTTGTAATAATTCTACAATATTTTTAATATCTCAAGCACTTTTTGTATAAATTTATTGATTTTATTGTTCAATTAATCGTACTTATTTTACTTCTCAGTAGTTATGTATGGCACGATTGATTATTTATGAAGTTCATCTTTTTTTTTGTTCCAAGCCTGTGTCATGTCTGTTATTGATAGAAAGTCGCTGGAATCCGGAATTCTTATTTATGACCTTACTTAGCGCCGAAAGACATTACCTTGCATGTTCCGAGTCACCGCGATCGGGAAAGATGGGAGAATTGATATTTAGTATACTTTTTTGCCAATTTTAAAAAAATTGTCCACACTACTCCTTCTCTCCTACAATTGATTTGTTTGCATGTTATCTCCTAAATTTTCTGTACAGTATTCCTGAAAAAATCCTTATAAACTCCTGAATTTTACTATCATATATACAGTATGAACCCTGTCATTGTTTTGTTGTTGTAATCATTTTTTTAATTATTAGTATTTAATCTACAGAGAAACTCAATTATTTTCCTGTTTACTACTTTATATTCATCGTTTGTAAAGGAGGGAAAAACAAGATGGGAGGATAAAAAAAATATGATTTAGGAAACTTCAGGGGTGGGAACCCCTCTAGTTACAATCCAATGTTACTACAATGAACCCTGCTATACTGAACTTTCAACTGTATTTAATTTCTTTAATGTCCCCTTTTAGTTTTCGTTAATCCTTTAACTGGTTAAATATTTTACCAGAAGTAGTGCTAAACAAGGCATATTTTTTGCTGCTTAAATTCTTGCTTGTGTTTTTTGGCGATTAAAAACAACAACCTTCAATGAAAGACCCAGATGGAAAGCATTTCAGTGACGTAGACAAGCTGCGCCATCTGTTGGAGGATATTGATAGTGTTGTTACAAGAATTAAAAATGCAGGCAAACCGGAAAAAGGAGAGGAGAAAATATCGATGCACATATGTCATCCGGGCAAATCAGTTAGGGGCAACTTTGGGTAGCTCGTACACTGAACGGGCAGACCGGCTAAAGGGTTAATATAAATTTATTTTATGTGCTAAGCAATATGAATATAGTGCTTCAAAATATCCTTGTTAAAGAAAGTTACTCTCTCCTTTTTTCATCATTAAAATAAGATGAATTTTGTTCAAACCTATGAATTCGAGATAATTCAGCTTGCTGTCATAGGGGATATTGTAAAAGCTCACATTTGCTAGATAATTTAACATATATTCGCATCAGTACTGGGATAAAGTGTTTCCCAGTCTATAGGCTTGCAGTTTGAATTTTGCCATTGTGTTGCATGCTGTCACATATTTAAAGTGAATAGTAATAATTTTCCGTATCAGTTTGATGGAGCTATGTGACAGGGAATGCTATATGACAGGAATCACTCATTTTGAGATAAAGCTGTTTGACCAAAATGTTGATGAAAAAATTCTAATTATACATATTCCAAAATTAATTATTTCATATATTTAAAGTGAATGTTAATAATTTTCCATATCAGTTTGATGGAGCTATGTGACAGGGAATGAACTCCAAGGCACTCATTTTGAGATAAAGCTGTTTGAGCAAAATGTTAATGAAATAATTCTGATGATGCATGTTCCAAAATTAATTATTTCACAAATTTCATTTTGAGATAAAGCTGTTTGAGCAAAATAATAATGAAATAATTCTGATGATGCATGTTCCAAAATTAATTATTTCACAAATTTCATTTTGAGATAAAGCTGTTTGAGCAAAATGTTAATGAAATAATTCTGATGATGCATGTTCCAAAATTAATTATTTCACAAATTTCATTTTGAGATAAAGCTGTTTGAGCAAAATGTTAATGAAAAAATTCTGATGATGCATGTTCTAAAATTAATTTTTTGAAAATTTACCACTACCTCAATTTATATCTTGTATATAAAAAAAACTAAGCAGATGAATGCTTATTGTATGCGCAGTTTTATCATATGCATAATGATAAACAAGTGCAAAAAATGTGAAAGCTCCATCTAAAAATGGAAAAAAGGCTGTAGCATTTTCAAAAATGAGAGTGTAGAAAAGTCCGACATGTAGAAAAAGTCAGTTCAAGTTGTCATTTACGCATGTTTAATCAATAATCATCGCAAATAAAAATATATATATCTTCTATAATATTAAAGGTACTAGTTTGAAATTTTGATACAAAAAGTAGAAAGATAATGTCGACAAAATAAGTCAATAAAATAAAAATTGATATTTTGGCCATTTTTTGGGTGATGTGTCCCCTTAAATCCATTAAAAAACAAATGTGGCGTACAGCATTTTCTAATTGAATAGGGTGAAAGATATAATAAACATGAAGAAAAGTTAGAATGTCGACAAAATAAGTCAATAAAATAATAATTGATATTTTGGCCATTTTTTGGGTAACGCGTCCCCTTAAATCCATTAAAAAACAAATGTGGCATACAGCATTTTCTAATTGAATAGGGTGAAAGATATAATAAACATGAAGAAAAGTTAGAATGTCGACAAAATAAGTCAATAAAATAAAAATTGATATTTTGGCCATTTTTTGGGTAATGTGTCCCCTGAAATCCATTAAAAAACAAATGACATGTACAGCATTTTCTAATTGAATAGGGTGAAACATATAATGAACATGAAGAAAAGTTAGTCCATAAAAATGATGGTTGTATAATTGCATCTGACAATATGTTTTATTCTGCATTTAGTCAAAAATTATTACACCTTTGAGGAATAAAGTTAAATTGAAATGTACCTATAAAATCAGTTATTTTCTGCTAATGTTTTAAAATATAATTTCTTAAAGGAACTTATTTATTTCATTTTATTTAATGTTAATTGCATCATTGAAAAAATTATAAACATGATTTAAAACGCCTGGGGCAAAGTATTTCTTAAAATAATAGTTGTTTGTGAACAGCTGGTATGTGTGTGGGTGTTCAGTTTAATGGGGTTGCTCTGTATTTTGAGGTTTTTATTAAGTGATGCAATATTTAGAAATTCTAAGCATTAATTATAAAGTCGAATATTGGATAGCGAGATATTTTTTAGTTAATATTAATTTATGAAAATAAACTATACACATTCCATTAATTAAGTGTAATTCATAAAAGAATGGTTTTTCAATCTGTTATCTTACCTATAAACTATTAAAAATAATGACCAATGGATATTTGGAAACATAAAAATGTTTCGTCAGATATTCTGCGAATGTTTTTAATAAAAATTTTCTATCTGTATGTTTCAGAAGTGAGTATTGAGATATGTGTTGTAACTTGTGTGTATTGAATTCCTTTTCTTTTTTCAATAAATGAATCATATTTTGTTTTACATGGGCTTCTCTACTTACGAAACATACACGCATGGAATAGTTTTGTACGAAACTTTGTTAAAGATCTTTCTCTTTGTAATAAAGATACTTTTAATTTCCCTCAATGTGTGTTGTGTTATTGGCTATTGTTACAGTGACATTTTAATGTGCATTATATAGGGTGTCGACTCTCATTGTAGTCCAATAGCTAGTTTCTGAACCATTAGAGTTAGACATATAGTTCCAATTGGGAAAAATGCTTTGAATGAAGGGAAGAATTATATTTTATGTTTTTTTTTAGTGAATAAATATATTTCTGAAAAAGTTGCGAATTCTAATTTTTTATACAGTTCCTCAGTCCTATCTATCATATTTAGTAAAATATTGACGTAATAACATTTTAAACAAAAAATGTCCCATTCTTCTGCGACTAAAACTGACCGAGTTATGGAGCTTTGAATTTCATAATTTTAAATCAAATCGAGCAAATTCTGCACATTGATTGGTGGATCATCTTCAAGGCGGCTATTGAAATGGGTAAAGTTATTTGAAGCTCCATGACATCAGTCAATTTTAGTTGCAGAAGAGTGGAACTTTTATTGTTTAAAATATGCGTGTGTAAAGAATGTTTTACTAAATATGAGTGATAGGATCCGGGGACTGTATGAAAAAATAGAATTCCTAATTTTTTAGAAATATATCTATTGACTCAAAAAACATAAAATCGTCCTTAGCAAGCAACCCCACCTATCTCAATTTTTTGAAATTTCAAAGAGGAAGAAAAAAAAACTGAATTTTTCGGAACCAATAACGAATATTTTTGAATTTTATTAACATCTGATATGAACATGAGACTGCATGCTCCTAACAGGTGTGAAAAAAATTCAGAAATATTCGTTATTGGTTGCAAAAAATTCAATATTTTTTTCTTCCTCTTTGAAATTTCAAAAAATTGAGATAGGTGGTGTTGCTTGTTAGGTGACGAAATATAATTCTTCCCTTCATTTAAAGCATTTGTCCAATTGGAGCTATATACAAGGTGCGTTCGAAAAGTTCGGTGAATGGTCTCATAAAATAAAGGAAACAATGTATACAAACAAAATACCTTTACTGGCATTCAAATTAATCACCATTAGCTACAATACACTTTTGACGTCGGTTGCACAGCTGCTGGAAACTGTCCGCAAACGCTTCTTTCGGTATCGCTCGAAGCACCGTTGTCACACGTTGCTGGATCTGTGCAATGTCGGAAAAGCGCAGACCTTTTTCTTACGCTTTTGCAAATGTTCGTGAATAATGTTGCTTACACTGTCTAGTCTCATCTTCATTTCTTCTGCTATCATTCTCAAAGACAGCCGTCGATCATCCGCAAGCATCCGTCGCTCTCGTTCGATGTTGTCTGGAGTTGTGCTTGTTGGTGGTCGACCCGAACGCGGCTCATCTTTGACATGTTCCTTTCCGTCTTTAAAGCGTTTTAACCACTCAAAAACACACTTTTTACTCACTGCGTCCACACCGCACACTTTCACTAACATTTCGTGTGTCTCCGTCGCCGTTTCGCCTCATTTGAAGCAAAACTTGATGTTCACGCGTTGCTCCATTTCGCATTGACGGGCCTTCTCACACTCACTCTTTAAATTGGTCGTAGCGCGCACTTCCTCTTAACTGTCGTGATTTGGACGCTAGGGGGCACTAGTTGCCATGTCTCTCAGTGCGTCTGCGTGAGGGCAGCAGCCGAACCAGAGCGGTTATTCTACTATGGGACCATTCACCGAAGTTTTCTAACACACCTTGTATCTATGTCTAAAGGTTTAGAAATTAGCTATTTGACCATGTTAAGAGTGGATACCCTGTATATATGATATTAATATGTTGATTGGAAAGCGTTATTCTATCTTATGCAGCTTAAATATTAATTTCATAAATGAAAATTGGTATCTAAAAGTTTTAATGTTAGTATATATTTTGTAGCAGTCATTTAATGCCTAAAAAATTAAATTTCTGTTTTGAAAATAGTTTTTGATCTGTTCAAAAGCAAATGGGATGTGCAGCATCTTTAAGATGTCTGAGCTCGAAGGAAATTACAGTAGTCTCCCTACAGCGAATTTCTCCCTATAACGAAATTTTTAATCGGAATGTTAAATAACGTTCAAAATATTCTCCATATAACGAAGTGGTTGTCTTCCTATAACGAATTTTTTCAGACCTTCATCTTTTCGATTTTTGTCATTTTTGAAGAAAGTTGCTAATTTCTGTGCAAACAAATCGCTCACTTGTGCCTGTTTCTGGAACCACTCGCATTGTTCATTCCAGCGATAACGCATAACAATAGAATGCTAATGTGAAGGGTAATGCAGTTGTGGGGACCTGGGTTTCTACGCAGGGAGTAACATTTCTACGGATCAAGATTCCAAGAATCGGGATGGAGCGGGGGTGGAAACAGCAAACGGATGTGACAATACGCATTTTATGTTTATCGAGACTAGTACATATTATTCTCTAAATTAGTGAATTGTCTGCACTTTTGAGCATTTTATTTATACAATAAAAATTAGTGTAATTTTAACAAATTTATAATAAATGTTACTTCATTTTTAATTGAAAGTCAGAATTAAATATTTTTGAACTTATCGCACATACTAAAAGGTTTGTTACATTTACTTAAATAACTGCAAAAATCTCTAATCTCCGTATAACGAAATTTTCTCTATTGTGAATTTTTCAACTGGAACCAAGCGATTTCGTTACAGGGAGATTCCACTGTATTACCAAAATTTACTATTTTAACAAAGGAAAAACGCCAAAAATTCTCTTAACCCATTCGAGACGGCGCACTGTTTTGGAGACCATCTCCAGAACCGAAATGTGATTTTGCTTTATATTGACCATTTTTGATTTGGAAAAAGCATTGTTTGCAATAGAAATCGGTCACTTCGTTCAAATAAGATGATTAAACACTATGCGTGCAAAGGTCTCTCATCAAAATAGTTTGACGTGAAAACGTCTTTCCGCGCGTCGGTCGAACTTTCTTGTGTGGCGAAATACCTTAAAAACAGGGCCGGCCTTAGGAAATGCGGGGCCCTATATTGGAAATAATTTTAGTTAACAGTGTCTCCCGATCCCATAGTTTGTAAAACTATAATAGTATATATATTTTTTTTAAAAAAAAGAGAGATTCGAACCTCTAGTCCGAAACATCGTCCATAGCGTGATAGTTTTTTAGGCTTGATTCGACTGTCCTTATGTTATTTTTCAATATTTATACAATTATAGCAAAGATACACATGCACAAACACACACAAATTGTTTTTAATATCGTCGCAACAAGCATGCAGTAATTATAATAATAAAAAATACCGTCGTAATATATATCAAATATATTTCGAAAAAATTATTAAAATTAAAGAAATTATTGAATGCATGGAAATAAAATTGGCACCACACATAAAAGATTGTTCTTTCTTCCCTTGTAAGAATGGTTTTTCTGCAATAATATGCTGCGAAATTATTGGATAAATAAGTTAAAATATCAATTAGTTTTTAATTAAGGTAAAATCTAATTAACTTTTGAAAAGTACTTTCGAGTACATTCGCTATAGTTCTCTGGCTCGGGGCCCCTTAGCCAAGGGAGCCCTATTAGCAGCAATTGGTACAATCGGTTAGAGGCCGGCCGTGCTTAAAAATACCCGGCCCGGGTTACCCTCAAAAAGAATTTTTTTTTTTAATCACCGTCATCTGCCCATCTCTCAGTATCTTAACTAACTTCAGTTTCAAGCTCTTCTATTTCACTTTCATTATTTTCTTCTGAAACAGTTTCCTCAAAAATCTCATCAATGTATCATCTGACAGTTCTGTATTCATATTCGTGTCTTCCTCAACAAAAGGAGAACATGAATAAATTGAAGATAAAAAATATCATAAATAAAAGAAACATTTAATTCATTGCAACAATCATAGAGAATACACAATGATATCATAAATGCGTAAAATACACTTGTAGCATATTTTCTTCATTTGTTAACGAACGAACGGAATTGCTTTGACAATAGTTTCCAATATCATAGATATTTTTTCTTACTTGGTTGAAGTCCTCCACAACTGGGGCTGGATCAACGGTACTCGTATTTGCGACACCAGAAGAAACATTGTTACTGGCACAGTCAACTTCAGCACTGTCACTAACAGGCCTGTCTTAACAATACATCTGACCTTGGAAGAACCAGTTCTCACCACCTTCATCACTGAATTCTACTCTCTCGGACCCAGATAGCACGTAAGTTTGCAGCAAGTTTGATTTTGACTTGTCATGGCAAAATTTGACGCGTCAAAGTTGAATCGAACTTGTAGCAAGTTCGATGTGACAAATAGCGCCACCTATTTGCAAATCAAACTTGCTGCAATTTTGCAAAACAAGCTTTCTGCAAAGATAGCACAATAAAGAGATAATTATCTTTGTCTCTGTTTTAAAAAACATCCGATTTTTAATGGCATCTCCTAGACCGTAATTCTTTTTTATTAATTCAATAAATCAATGATAATTTGTGAGAAAAATAACTTTTTTATAAAAAAAAATTTTGAAACATTTTCCATCTTTTTACTAAATATATCACTCTCACTTTAAAGAAAACTATATCACCTTTTTCTTAATGTTGAAATTTTAACGTTTATAAACAAAATTAAATCTAAAAAACAGTCAGTGTTTGTTGAGCAATATAACTAGACATTTTGTCCCATTTTAACGTAATTACTTTTGAACTCTAGTTTCATAATTTATTCTACTAGCAAAACGTTGTTATTAGCGAAAATCGCTCTCTCTTTGACTTCAAATCATATTCTCAACTCAAAATTTAATGAAATCGAGAAAAAAGTTTAAAATAAATCGTATACGAATCGAAGCGACCGATGTATTAGCGAAATCTATCTTCTCCTGTCGTAGCCGAACTGGTCTAGTGGTATCGACCTCTGTCTACTAATCGGTAGGTCGCGAGTTCTATCCCGGGTTGTGTTCGTACTCTGTTTTTGCTATTATTTGCAATGAGTTTGCACGACAAGCTTGTGGCAAACTTGCCGCAAGTTCGTTTCATGGTGACTTCGAAGCTTTCGTTAACTTGCTGCACGCTTGCACTCTTGTCATGACAAATTTGTGGTGAACTTGCACTCTTGTCATGACAAATTTGTGGCAAGCTTGCTGCAAACTAAAATTGCTATCTGGG
>BGPR01003701.1:0-86139 GCA_013235015.1 Araneus ventricosus
TACCAGACTCTTCTTTTGAAGCAACTTTGGAGACGTTGGAAGGAACAATATTTACTCCAATTAAAAACATTTAATCACTTTAAAACAAAAGAGATATTTATTGGTAGAGACAATAATTTTAGATCTTGTTTAATAAAAACTTCTAAAGGTCTCTTCAAAAAACCAATCCAATTGCTTTACCCTTTAGAAATTGAGTGATATATTTGAACTAATTTTGTTCCTATTTTTTCAGATTAATGTTAAGAGAAAGCACATTATTAATTAATCTCTGTTAAAATTATTTGTTGTGAGATCGTGAGGTATGTATCCTAATATTTGTAATTTGAAAATTCATTGCTAACTTTAATTTTCATCATATATATGTATATTTAGTATATATTTAATTTTTACTATGCAATATGTATGGTACAGATTTGATTATTAGTACTGTATCAGTATTAAGTTCTTTGTTAGAATTGTATTTGAATAATAATTTTTTGTATTAATGTTAGATATTTGCTGGGTGAACATTCGGTTCACCGGTGGGGTGTGTGCCGAAACATTGACCACACGAGGGCGCTGTTGCGCGAGCCTCAACACCTCCAATGTAAAATGATAGTTGTTGTAATTTTGTATCGTTAACGAATGTAAGCCGCGTCGCGGCAATAACGTCTAATTCATTAAACTATATCATCAAAATACACCGACATCAGTATCCTTTCGTCGTGGTTGTTTTATACTACAAAAACCCCTTGGAATTGCAGAACAATATCGTGTAATCGCCACAAGTGCAATTATAAATATGTATGACCCCTTATGAAAATTTTAAAAGTGAAACATTTACTATACCTCATTTCATAAAAATTGGTACATTTTGCTTTAATACACGTTGAAAGAAGGCAAAACAATGCGAGGTGTTTCAACTTTGCGCACATTTCCAATTTAGACATCGACTGGAATTACCTAAAATTTTAGCGAAAATTATTAATCTATGATCTTCGATTTCTAGAAAATCGTTCGAAAGCCTGATGAAAAATATTTAATGCTGAAATAAAAGAAGAAATGACAATGTCAGAATCCTACAATACTAATAATATATATGAGGGCTTTTTACTTTTACCAGCACTTTTATTTATTCATTTTAAACCATTTATTGTATACATGTTAATGTACCAATGGAGTTTTATTAACCGCAGTTGTCTGTTGTCTGACGCTCATAAGATGCTTCCCTAACTTTCAAATACTTTCGTAAATGGCAACACCAAACATATTCTGAGCAAGAAAGTATTTTGTTTCATTAAAAATGCTTGTATGCGACAAGTTAGTAATATTACATGTTTGAAATATGTAATATATGCTTTGCAGATTTAAATAAACTATCTAAATTCAGAATTGGAAAATATATAGAAAATTATTTTTTAAAAAATGTTTTCTTTTTCGGGGAGAAAGAACAGAAAAATCTTACAAGAGAGGGCAGAAAATCAGAAGAAACGAAGCGGAAATAAGAAGAAAAGCGACAACAATAAACAAACTAAACAACGTGAAAACTGAATGGAGTGAATTTACCTGATATCACGAAAGTAATGTGCCAAATGATTTAATAAAATGAAAACAAAAAATAATCATAGTAATTTCAAATTTTCATTTGTACTTACCAAAACTATTGTTAATAAGTTGTTTCATAAAGTTAGATAGGCAGAAAACTTATCTTAACTATATATCTGCGAATCTGTTTTTTAATGAGACAATTGAGACAAGGAAACAAAAAAGTACTCATTAACTTAATCTTTTTCTATAAGTTTTCAAATAATTATAATTAAAATTCGAAAAACTTGAATTTTAAACTTAATTTCAATCTGTGTTTGATATCCTTTTTCCGATTTACAACAAAAATAGATAATTAGCAATAGTATTGTTTTCTTACTTCCACATATTTTAAAAAATATTTTTCCCTTCGTATCTTTAGCTTGATAAATTTTGTGAGATGTGAAATCTAATTTAAGAAAAATGCAACTGGAACGAAAGAAATTAAGACAGAAAAAATAAATAGATGAGAATTTCTGCACCCAGTTGAGAGATCCGATAACGATATTAACACTATTAAAATTTTGTATTTTTATGTATTGTATTTTCCATTTGCAATAAACTCGAATAAAGAATTTTCCAAATTAAAGTTTTATACGGCGAATCTTGACGCATATTTTTATTCTACTCGTGATTCCATTTGGTTGTAAAACAACGAAAAAATTAGAGTATTTAAATAAAAAAAAACATTTTTCTAGGGCTGCCACGTATTAATCATTTCATAAACTCTAAATGACAACATATAAATGAATTCGAAATACAATTTTCAAAAAATCAGATTTGTTCATAATATATGTATTAATTTTTTATATATTATTGAAATTCAATGATCAAATTTTCCAAAGTATTGAGACATTTCCTTCTTCGATTTCCATTATTTCCAAAGTGTAAAAAAGTGTATATGGTGTCTGCCTTTTTTTCACTGAATCTTGCTATTGATCAGCTTATAATACCTCTTCTACATGATGCTTACAACGTTATCACTTGAAATAGCAGCTATCACCTTGAACGCAGACATTTGTTATCCCATCAATTATTTTTTCTTATTTATGTGAATATTTAAGTTAAATTTGTAAAGGAAATAATATGCAAATTTTCTAGAATTTTAACATCTATTCCTCTGTTGTCCAATAATTGAAATGTATAATTCTGATTATTCTTTTTCCTTCTACCTGTTTCCAAATCTAATACATTCATACAGCTAACAGATGCCGCTGAAATCTTAAAATCAAAAGCAAATGGAACCACTTCGTTTATTTCCTAGCGCACTCAAAAGTTAACGCCTTTTACTTTCGCGTACCAGCCCGGACATAAAAGACCGAGCTTTAAATTAAAGAAAAAATTCACAGAATGTGCAAATCATCTGTTTAATGTTTGAAGCAAAAAAATTTTATATAGCAAAAGTATGAATTAAAATAGTGGTAGTGCTCTCAAAACACGTCAATTCAGATCTAATGTTTATTTCTATTTCCTTTGATGCATAAACTATGTCTGGAAAATGAATGAAAGTGTGAATGATTCCAAAGAAATTTTGTTCAATTAATACTTACTCAATTATTTTGTAATCAAAATGTCAGTCTCAAACAGGCGTTAAGTCGAGTATAATTGCGCTCTTTTAAATTGATGATTTAATTTCCTTTATTGCAAAACACCATTTTTTAACATGGCAGTTAACAGTTTAAGAAAAGAAACTTTTCGAATTTCACAAAAATTATCAAACTAACACAGCATCTAAAGTGGAGAGTTATAAAAACAGTTTCGTTTTAATTTATTTAATAATATTTAAATATTCATCTTAAATTTTTGAATCTGAAATAATTCTGCATTCAGATCACTGCATTAATTCTGGCTTAAAAAATGAAGAATAAAGAAAGTGCTACTAGACATTTAACCCTCTGAGTGTTTCACACGTATTTCTACGTTGACCTTGGACTACCCCAAAAGCGTAAAACACGCATTTCAACGTGTGCTCGAAAACACCCCGAAATCGGTTTGCACTGAATTTTACGTTCATTGTGAACTGTCTCTAAAGTTCAACACACGCATTTTTCCGAATTTCTTACCCCCGTTCTTGGTTTGACATCTTGATTGATTATCTGGGGAGAGCAACGGTCAGCACAATGAAGACTGATAAGGATGTACTTACTGCAAATTGGCGATGGCACAGGATCAGAAACCCCACTCTCCCCTGTGGTGTGGGGAATTTAAATGCTATTTGCATTGAGGTTATCTTTTCGGAAGAATTGCAGTGTCGATTTTTTTGCATTGTGTGTGTCGGAATTTGGAATCGCATTCTGGATTAGTTCGGTTTAATGTCAGCCCGGTTTGATGCTGCATTATGTTTCAAATGCTATTCTTATAATACAATTTATGTGGTATAAGATTTTTTTCAATGCCTCAATGCTTTAAAGATCCATATAGAATGGTTACTTAAAATAGATATTGTGGTTTAAGTAAAATAAATTTTGTTCCAATACCGCATTCAAGCATAAAAAAATTGAAAGCCTGGGGGTTTGCTAAGAAAATCTGCTATTTATATATAGTTGAACAGTGTTCTTGAATCAACACATTTCACCCACGTTCAACTAGTTTTATGATATTAATGTAAATTTCTTTCGCATTAATAATCGCCATCTACTCATTTTTCCTTTAAAAAATAGAGTAAAATTAAATTTTTGTCAAAAAATACAGCAAATTTTAAGTTATATGAAAATTATGAATTATTTTTATTGTTTTAACTTTCAGATCGAAACGAAAATTTTCATTTTTACAATGATTATTTCATTATATAGATTTGATTTTTATTAAAAAAATTAATTTTCAGGTTTAAGTGTAATTTTTTTAGACTAGAACAGATTTTAACTTCATTATTACACTATTCAGAAAAATATGTTTTAAATTCATAAAAATTACAATGAAAAAATTCATTCCGAAAAATAATTATTATTTTATTAAATAATTATTAGTCAGAAATTTATTTTTAGGTCACTCTGAACCGAAAAAATAACGTACATGGAAATAAAAGTTAAAGAAAGTGGAAGAAAATTTTATTTTTTAAATTCTGAAATATTTTCTTTTTGTTAATGGAGGGGAAATATAGTTTAGATGAAAACGTTATCGACTGAATTTGATGTTTAGGTGTGTGATCTTATCAGACTTTTAATAATCTTATTACGAGACTGATAATATCTGCAACCTAACTCTCTTACGTTTATTACAATAATCAATGAAAATGTTTATTTCTTGCTTAAAATAAAAGAAGACAAAACTATTTCTCAGAAAATATTATACGAATACTGTATTTGCGCATTAGTTCCTTGAAGCACAATTTTTTTCTGATGTGTTATTAAGCATTCTTCTATAAATGATTAAATCTATATAGCTAAATTGAATTGCTTTCGGGAAATGCCATGCCAACTGCAAGATAAATTTTCATTAATGCTTTGAGAAAAGAAATCCACTAATATATGTTACAAACCTTTGATACATCCAGATCCACTAATAACAACTTTGAAGACTGTTCTTCCAATAATAATAGCAGTCTCTGGCTTTGGAATATTTCAAAATATAACCGTCACATGCCAGATCATGTGTTTTATAGCAATATCTTGTGTGTGTGCTGTAATTTGTAAAGTATAATTTTTTAAATAAAATTCTGATTTATATATACGTTTTTATTTTCATTCTGAACTGTAATGGATAGTAATGAGACTGTTATTTATTTTCCAAGCTGTATGATATATTTGAATTAGATCTATAATTTTATTTTTTTAAAAAAAGAATAAAGTGTCAGTTTTATGTTATTAAATTTCCTTTATATTTGGTATGAAAAGGCCCAAAAATATTTTTGAATACCACACCGACAACGTCCAAGACATCCATAAATTGTAAAAAGGCACCTGAATAATTTCGAATAGGTGTTAGATTTTTCTCCTTATTCTTTGATTTGGCCAAGTTTGCAAAAACATTGTCTGTAGATAAAAAAATTCAATAATTTTTTTATTTCGTAGCTAGCGCATTTTCGTAAAATTGATAGGAAAAAAGTTTGATTGTTTTTACTTTCTAGTAAACGAAGTATAATACAAAGAGAAAGTATTATAATCGTCGGTCGTAAATTTCAACACGAGATTTTGATTAATCTCCACGTTTTAGACCACCCTGAGTCCGAAAAACACAATTTTGGAATTTTGTTTGTGAACACGGTAACTCAAAAACGGTTAAAGCTAGAAAGACGAAATCTGGTGTATGGACTTTATACAAAATTAGTATATTTCAATCAATTTTTGGATAAAGTCCGTAAAAGGGAAATTTGTCTGTTAGGGTTCATATGAACACGATAACTCAAAAACTTAAATAGTTAGATAGATAAAATTTGGTACACAGTTTCAAAAATTAGGAATGCAGTCCGTATTAAATTTTGGACGAAATCCCTCGAAACGTTGACTGTCTGTCGGTTTCTGTAATCGCATGCTTGTGAACACTATAATTCCCAAATGCAACGACTTAGATAAATGAAATTTGGTATCTGGCCTTTTAATCCTAATTGTCCAATTTTCGTTTCAATCGGGTAAAAAAAACTCTAATGCTCCTGAAACTCAATATGCCATTACTTTTCGATAAAAAAAATTATAAATAAGGAATTAAATTTAATTTTGAAAAATTCGCGACTGGATGCTCTAGTACTTGGTCTATAGTATCAAAGTTTCAAATTTCAGGTGAATTAAATTTCCGTTTATTATAATAGAAGATAATCTCTTGCGTACTAAATAAAGGTATATGAATAAGCTATTTCTTCCAACATTTAGTGCATTGGTTTTCTAACTGTAATCTTTAGTTTGAGGATTATTAACTTGCCCTCTAAAAAATCATATATAACAAGTTTCAGTACAAAAGGCTTGTAGTATATTGTTTTATTTCAAACATTATTCAGGGGTTAAGAAGGTTATTTATAATCCTTCATATCTATTAATTATTACTGGCTATTTTGGAATATAGATTATTATGTGACTATCTATATAATAAATGTTTATGTGCATACAAAACGGATTAAGCCAGTTAAGCTCCTTATATTTGTGATCGGCTCTAAAGTTTTTGCCTTTTATCGAATGCTAAATCAAGAAACAATATGAAAAGTTTCATTGTGTCATCAGAGATTAGTAAAATACATATAAATGGCATTTTTGTTGATCCTTAAAATTAAGGAAAGAATTTTTACATTCGTAGACTAATATGCTGAAGTGTAGACTGAAAATAAATTGAAGTCAAGAATATAAAAAAAACAACTAATAACATGAGAAGTACAGCCAATATCTAAAATACAACTATTAATAAACATCAAATAAATTGAAGTCACAGACATCTAAAGAATATCAACTTTCATGCAACTTCGATGATGTTCATATTTTTAGAAACTCACAACATGAAAAATTAGTAATATAGCCTTCATTTTTTGGCCCAACGGTCTGACATTTATATAGTCTAACTGTGTTTATTTTTGTCATCTGGTGTTATGGGCACGGGCAGAATGATGCATCTCGAAGACATGAAGTGTAATTTTGTCACACGACAGGTGTGATCTCCGAAAGCAGTAAAACCTAGTTTGAATAGGTTCCAAGCTGAATAGAACGGATTCTTGCGGTTAGCCCGCCCCTCCAAGGGAGTTGCTGATTGTCCACAGTTCAGAGGGGGGAAGAGACTTGATTTGTTGCGCTTTGGGGAAAATCTTCTGTTGGGAGGAAGACACACTTTTAAAACAGATAAAGTTTCTGCAGCCGCTCGCTTTTCGAATCGCTTTAGAAAGAAGATCTAACCACTCAGAGGGTTAAGTGTTCGGATGAAACTCATTAGATTTGTAAAGATATTTTCATGCGATGTAATACCTCTTGCACGTTTACATCCTGCTTCGTCTTGATTTTCGAAACATATTATACATATAATAGAATGCATTAACGTATAGCATAATTTGAAATAACATAGTTTAACAGGAAATGGCCAATGACCATTTCAAAGAATAGGAGGCGGTTTCAACCCCGATGTGTATTTTAGCTCCATGTATCTCTATTCGAAAGCAGAGATTCAACAAATTTCATTGCAAAATGTTTACCAAAGTACGATAAAACATTTTACAAGTCATCTATATATAAATAGTAGAAAAGAATTAAATACCAATAATAACTCAAAAACCAGAAATCTTTACACTCCCAATGTTTATTAAAAAACTTCATTTTTGGAAAAACAAATTGAAACCGAAATGTCTGAAATTAGCGGGTTTTAGAGTAGGAGCTGTTGCTTTGAGAAACTTTTGTAGTTGTGTTTTTCTCTGAGCTGAAGATAAATATGAATATATATGCTGATAAATCCATGAAACGTAGTTGAATGTAAGCCTGTTAGAAAAGTTAGAAAGATTTTTTGTATTTATCAATTAAAAACTCGTTTTAAAAATTATCACAACTAGAGGTATATTCAGTTACCTTTAGGATTTTAATAGATTGCATTGAATATCCTGAACGCCGGGTGATAATTTCAGAGAAAAGTTATTTTTTAAAATTCAGATATAAAAAATAGTGTATACAATGCAACATTATACGAATGCAAATTTTTTTATTGTTTTTAAACGAAAGAAAGTAATTAAAAAGATAAATTAATTAAACTTCTCCAACTTCTAAAAAATTGAATTTCGGGTGTTCTGGAAGAAATCGTCCTATACATATTTATGCAGATACTTTTGTCCTCAAGGAATAAATAATAGAAAATGAAATGTAAATTCAATTTTTTATCGTGCAGAAAAGTTCTCAAGAGTTAATACAAATATTTTTAATATTTCAAGAGTTACAAATATTGTATTTGTGAAATGGTCTTAATGGGGAAAAGATTGTATTATTTAACATAGAAGGAATTTATTGTCGATTTATATCAAAGATGAAGAGGCATTTCTCTAGTCAACATTTGACTCTTAGTCAGATTCAATACATTTGTTTTCTTTATAGTCCATTGCAATGAAACCAAAAAATGTCAAATAGTATTCTTTTGTAGAAGATAACACAGACCTGAGAAATTTAACTTTTTGATTGGTGTTGACATAAAATCCAGTAAATTATATGATACTTGTCATGCCAATTTTAAAAATAATATCAATTTTTCTGTAACACATAATAATATATTTACAATTATGAAATTTAAAATTTCTTATTTGATTCATTTAAAAACATTTTCGTAGAAACAATTTGCAAAATATTCATTATTTAACTAAAACTTACAAAAAATAATTCAAAAAATCAAATAAGAATTAGATATTTATATATCTAAAAAAATTATTAAAAAATAATGCAAATTTATTTTACTCTCTCTTCAAATGAATGGTTATTTTCTTCAGATTTTGAAACTGGTTCATTGCTTTTTTTATGGCCCAACATATTCACATCTTAAAGACCTTGTTATCGTTTTTCATGTATTTTATATATGAATGAAATAACTCACCCATTTCTTCAATTAATACCTTTGGCGGCACGTACATTAGGGGTGCAGCGCTGAAGTCCCCACCCGAAAGTTTTTTAAAAGCTGGAATTTTCTTTTTTATTCTCATTGGCTTTCTTTTCCACTTTCAGAGTTCAATGATCAATGAAAATGGCAAAATAGTACTAGAAAACTTAAGAAGAAGACGGGAATCAATCAAGAATTAAGAGAGAGACAGACCAGAGCTGCATAGAGGTCGGCCCCTCCTAAGGAGAAAAATTGGAGAACTGAGCAAGCCGGAGCCCTCAGTCGGAAGGCCTCGAGCTCAGATTTTGACAATTCTCGTTTGGCGGGACTTCCGACTTGGCCTTTCTTATTTGGCTTCTTTTCGCTTTTTCTAATCATTAAATAGTTTTTAAATCAGAATCTGCAGGAATTGTAATTTTTTATTCCTTCATCTTTTTTGAGGTGTTGATTAAAAATCTCTTTGCCACCAAAATTTTGTAGGAATTTTAGTTATAGCCAAAAACATGAAGTATAAGTAAGCAGGTTCTCGCCTTCCCTGATGGCACAATAATGGTTGTGGAATCTTAGGGACACCGCCAATGACAAGTCGTACCCCGGTGAAAAGGGGGATATCGCATGAGCCGCTCTTAATGAAGGCTATTATGCAGGACCCGCAGTGCCTGACTATCTGTCGCGGCGGCTGATCATTCAACGTAAACCAGTACGCCAAGGCAGGGTGGGGTGATCCTTTCTGCTTCCGCTTATAAGTTGATAGAATTTGTACAAGTATAAAGTGTTTTTTAAGAGGTGTTTCTATATTTTTTTATTTTTGTGTTATTGATGAGTGTATATATATATATCAAAACAAACTTAGAAACACAAGACAAAAACTCAAAAACAATCAAGACACAATGGCAAAATATAGATAAAAACCAAAATAAAATTGGAAAATATCATAGCGAGCCGCTCGTCAGGAAGAGAAGCTCGCTCATAATTTGTGATTTTTTCTGCTAACGACAAACGAAATCCGCTAAAAAATGCCGCCATCCCCTCAAAAAGCACAAGACAATTAAAATGGAAGAATTCTTGAATAAAAGATATATATATATATATATATATATTTGGTACATGCATATTATATTATATTTAAACGTCTGATATAGTTTTTGTGTTAAGAGCAATCTCATACTTTAATGTACAAAATTGAGAGAGGGTATGAACGTTTTTTATTATTATCTGGCAACAGTCTGAATTTAAGAACTGAAGTGAGCATGATGTTGTTATTCATACAAATTTTAACTCTCTGATATATCTTTATGGTTCAATGTAGTTTGTACTGGATCGTTGTATTTCGCACTGTATATATACTTTGTACTTTAAAATTTCACATGAACGTATGTTCAGGAAACCAACAACTCCGAGAACAACTATGTAAAGCTTCGTTCCGTGAAAAGATTTTCAGAATTTCATTTTATTTCCATCTTTGATGACGCCGCAGGAGAGAAAAATGGAGGAAAGCAGGAAACCCAAAGATTATCCTTAGCAGCAGCAGGCTTTTCAGGCGAACTGATGAGAGTGGAAATCGAGAAGTAAGTGAGAAGTGTGAACTTTTATGCATCTAAATGAAAGGTTTCTGGAACTAGTCTCTTATAGTTGCTTGACTTCAGGCATATTTTATGTATGCAAATGAATTCAGTTCTCTGAATTTTGCAACTGTTTTTCAAGTCTTTCATTAATAAAATTATAATGACTCAAAAGCCTTGAGTGCTAGGAACTATATCCACAACCGTAATCAAACTAGACATATGTATATTATTACATAGTGTGTCTAGATTTCACGGCCCAAACGTCAGAGGGTGATAGAGCAGATTGAAGTTAATAACATTCTGAATAGAACATGTTATCGAAAACCACCTAAGAGGCGGAGAGGAGATACGTTCTTTTCATGATATGCCATCACAGAATAGTAAGCTTTAAAATCGAATTATATAACAAAAATGTATGCGGTCTCCGACTCTTAGCTGCGTTTGCAACTACATATTATAAGCATAATAATCTTTTTAAATCTTGTATGTTCTGTTACCCCCTAACATTTGGGCCTTAAATACTTGGACACTCTGCTCATAAATAAATGTAGTTGAAAGTTATATAAATTATTTTAAGGTCCCAGCTAAAAAAAATATGCAGAAATTCTAATTTTTTTTACGGTTTCTTAAAGATTTCTACAGATTTTTTGAAGACAGGAAAAATCTGCAGTTTTTCTTCTATTTAATCTGCAGAAACTCTGCAGAAAATTTTCTTATTATATTTTTCTCTAAATATTCTGCAGATTTTTTAAAACTTTGCATTTTGTCTTCAATTCAATTTGCAGTTATTTAGCAGATTCTCACAAAATCATTCAACTTGACCAATATCTGTTGATTTTGAAGATTTAACTGAAATTTCATAATATCTGCATTTCTCTAAATGCATATTTTTTACCATATTCTCTAATATTGCAGCTTTATTTTTCAAAGGATATAAAACAAAATTAGAATGTAATTATCATTATTGTTTAATTCTTCAGCAGACAGGAGTGTGTGATTAACGTCTTACAATATTGTAAATAAATACAAAGAAAGAAACTGTTACATGACGACAAAAATTCTAGCTCAAACCACGCTCTTCTATGCCAAAATCTTAGCGTAGTAGATCGTTGTTTGAAGAGAGTTGAGTGTTTTCAGTCTGATAATGAAACGCTGAATATATCTATGCCTGTATTCCAAATAAAATATGATTCTACTACCTTTAAAGGAATTTTTCCAACCCGAGGAAAAATGACTTTGAGGAACTTTAACTCTTTGGAAATTAAATAATATAGGTTAAAATAGAAAATCACAGAATCATACTATTCAGTTTATGAAGGCTAATGAAATTTCGCTAGTCCTTAACACATTATAATTCATCTTAAAATGTGTTAAGGACATTTGGTACATGCTGTATAGTGCACAACTATAAAAATTTTATTTATCCATAACAAAGATTTAACAAATTGCCATTGAGTTTGGTTTTCGTTCAAAATGGAGTGTGTCAGAGAGGCTACTTCCAATTTCCACAAATGAAAGCGCTGGGATCACTTACATAATTCTAGAGCGAAACTTCTCTATCTTCTCCTCTTTGGAGTATATTTGATATCCTTTTGTTTGAGGTCTATTTTTTCACCATAAACAAATTTTTAATGTCTTTTTTCTGAAAAAATTTAACAGATATGATTAAAATTATATATAGAATTTGAGATTGTCATTTTATTTCCTTTACGATGAACTGAAATTTCACATAATGAGTTGAAAATACTACTTTAAAATTTTGTTCAATGTTTTATTACAAAAACTTCTACACGGCCAATGTATATTTCGAGACATTTATTATAAGGGATATTAAAAATCATTTCTATACTGCGAAAGTTTCTACGAATCACAACTTTGAATATAAAGCAGATATTTACATAAAATTGTACTATCGAAGGATTGCTAATGTTTAAATAATCGTGTTAAATGCTTAGAGCTTGCGTGTTAGTAAAGGGCAGGTTGACTCTTTGAGGATAAGACGCCATGAACTTCTTTTTAAACGAAGACAGGGCGAGATTTGAAGCAAATAGTATTCCCGCTATCATCCACTGGCGAATACAATCAGATCTATTTTTCAAGTTCAGTGAGTGTCCACACGCTCCTGAGAATATTTCCTTGCAGATCACTTTTTCTGTTGTTGCTTTGTTCGTATGTTCAATTTTTGATATTTAAATTAACTAGGGGAGAGTCGCCGAATTTCGACAGGTATTATCACTTCAATTCTGTTAAATATTTGACAATAGAATAGGCTAAATATGTTTTAACGATTTAAGTAGGGGTATGAAATCATATATAGGAGAAAGCGCTATATAGTCTGGGCCGGATTAAGCCCTGTAGGACACCTTATGCAGTGTAAATTCCGTAGGTCCGCTACCTCTTTCAAAATCCACACATTTTTATTGATTTTAATTTAATCCCTAAATAAGCAGTTCTCAAGTGGCAACTATTGTGACAAACTAAAATAACAAAGCATTTAAATGTAGGTCACCTTCAACAGAGTTCGTTTTGGTAACGAAAAACTTTACAATTCAAATTTTAAGCAAAAATATAAAAAATATAAAACATTTTAGTACAATTTAAATATTCTAATTCAAAGCTCACCAGAGCTGAATGCTTGTGAGTCAATCACCAAACTTGCGAAAAAATCGTACTGATTAGTTAGCGAAAGCATGAAAAAATACTGAAAATAATGTTCCGAAATTTAAATAGTACTTCACTTTCATTTAAATGAATAGGGCTGCACAGCCTAGAAAATCAAATGGAATTACGGAATTAAATTACCCTGAAAACACCGCAAAAACATCTCTGGGAGCCCCAAAAGTTTCCGACCCCTTGGCAGTTGCCTATTTAACAATCCGACCTGTACATAATTAGAGAACAAGTGTTTGAGAGTAAAAAAAATTTCTTTAAATCTGCTGAATGACCTGTATGGGTATTTATTTTTATTTTACACTTACTTCATTTTGTATTGTTCAAACGAAATTGCATCAATTTTATAAACGAGAGTAAGCAGGACATATTATTATGAAAATTCTTTTAAAATTAAATTTTCAATTAAAATTAATTCAAAATTATTAACTGCTTAGCTGCACTAAGCCACTTAAAATGCTTACATTTTTATTTACTGAAAATAGATTCATGTCGCACTGGGAAGCACAAATAAATGACCGAAATCTCATTAAAAAGACACACACGTGTGTCCGTCTGTAGAGTGCATTTTCATGCTGAATGATAAGAAATTGCGATTACAGCATGAAAAAGCGCTTGTGTGGCCGTGATCTGAGATGCAGCGCATCATCGTGGTTGAAGGTCCTGGGGAGGTCCAAATATCACATATAAATCAAATAGCTGTCTAAGAACGACTCTCCTTCATAATACTGGTACAGAGTTTGAGGAAGTGAAAAAAATTAAGACTGCAGAATGTAAAGAAGATACTGTATTTTTATAAATCAAAATTGAATTAATTGATGAGATAAGCGATGTCTACGTTTTAACTGAACCATGCAGCACTTTGTCTGTCTGCAAATTTGTTTTCTACGCAATTAAGACCAAACGCGTTGTTCGATTTCCTTCGAATTTGGCATTAAATGTTTCTTCTAGGATTAGAAAACGGTGCATATGCTTTATTTCTTATTTTTTTATTTCGTTTCGACTTTGAGGCCATTTTACTGATTTCGACGGTTTGGCGAGTTTGGTGTCATTAAAAAGTTTGAGTTATTTTGGTAAAAGCGAGACGTGCGACTTTAATCTTGTAAATACTGCTAAAAGCAAATCGTTATTTGCATTTTCATTAATACGATAAAAACAGACATATATAATGGTAATTTTGTTCATGCCGATAAAACAAATATTTCACTGTCATGGTTTTAATAGAAAAGAAAGCAAAAATTTGTGAAAATAATTCTCATTTAATAAGAGAGAGAAATAAAATCATTAGTTTCTCTTGTTGATCGTTGTTTTTCCTGTTTACTTCCATCTAATCTGGTTTTTCTCTTTTTAGGAAATGTTCGTCAGTGATTCTTTAAAATGGTTCATATTATAAAAAGTTGAAGAAGATTATCTGTTATTCGTGTAATGTTTTTTCCAAGTATTTATTATGACAATATGAAAACTGTCATGATAAATACCAATCTCATTTATTTATCAAAATCCTTCTTCCATCTACAAGTGCTATTACCACTGTTAAAGTTATGATAGCAAAAGTTGCTTTCTTTGGAAATTATTGTCTCATAAGAATTTTATTTCACTTGAATTTCATTGAATTGTTGAAATATTTTAGCATACCCGCTTCTGCATTGTATTAAAGTGTTTGTATTTGTTTGGAAGTAAATTTCTACACAATTTTGCTGTGTAGTATTTTAGCATTGATTGTAAATATAGCTTTGGAAGATAGTGAATATATGGGGACAAAGAAGGTACACTGTTGTACAAATGTTTAGTACAATTCTTAAAATGAACAAATTTGGTGTTAATATAAATATAATGGTTTGAAATCAGAGAGTTGCGTAGAGGCATGGGTATTCAAAGTCGGAACTCACATTTTACAGTAAAAATATCGTCACAAAAAAATTCGAAAAGACCACAACTTGTTCGAATCTTCGAACAGTAATATTGAATTGTACGAAGGTGAATATCCTGAATACTCATGTTTACTTATAAATTTAATACATTCGGCATACAAATTAAATGCATACAATTGCAGCTCGACGATTGCTATTCGTAGATTTAATTTTTGAAAATATAAGTTTGTAAGAAAAAGCTCATCATTTTCTTTCTCTTCGAGAACAAAAACAATTCAGCTTTTGAAATGCCGATATCTTTCTTAATCTTAAAAGTTGTGAAATGGAATTTTTATATAAGCTGCCCTGTATATCTGACTTTGAAATTTTGAAAGAAAAATTTTGCTGTTCCGCGCATGTGCAGTTAAAAATTATTTAATATAAATACTCATATTTCCTTTATTTTTAAATGTATTTACTTCACATTTTAATGGAATACTTCTCGAACGTATTTTCAAGAATTCTATAAGTTTCATATTATTAGGTATGAAATTCTGCATGTTATAAGCAAAAATTATGAGGGAAAATTTGGTATTTTCTTATAAAAACTTTTATATCTTCCTGAATATACTTACTAATTTTAATACAATGCATGCAAATATTATGCACATCAAACGAAATCATTGATGAAAGTTTCATCCCGGTATCAGTTTTCAATGAAATGGGTTGAGTAGAAATCCCTTTTCGTCTTCATCACCTTCTGGACGTCCCCCTAAATACCGTCGTAACGAGATTTCCACCGGAATATGCGAGCACCGACTACTGTATGTCCCACCGCTCTCCGCAACTGTTTGCGAACTATTGTATCTATATTAACTCCAAATCTGTTATATTATAAGAATTGTGCTGAACTTCTCGACTCAAGTGTACCCTCTGGAGAGTCAAACTATGATGTCCCTACAAACAATGCTGCCGTCACAATGAATAACAACCTGGGCTATACTTTTAAAATATGTGATGAAGAGAAAATCTTAATTTTTTTTATTTGGGGGAGCGAGGTCTACCGTTCACGGAAATGCTGGAGATAAATAGAATAAAACAAAAGCGGCATTTTTTTAATTTTCATTTTGAAATGGACAATGCATAAGGAAGGTCACTCAAGTTTTCATCTCCTTTTTTCGTGAATACTTTTCGGATGAGATAATTTTACTCAGAGAATTTTTAACATTTATTTTTAGAAGTTAATTAAAGATGTCAACATCGTATAAGATTCAAGAAAAGTTCGTATGTCCCTCAACTTTGTTTCTGAAAAAAGAAAATATATGCACGATATAAAACAATTGATTGCTATCTATCCATATAAAATTGAGCTTTATTGAATAAAAGCGCATATGGGTTTTGCTGGAAGAGAAAGGGCAGACAGTCTTGCAAAGGTTGCTACAAAAAAAGATTTAATTGCCAAAATTTCAAGAAATCGTACATTCAAGTTAAAAAAGAAAGCAAGATACAAATTATGAATTCCTGGCAGAAAATATGGAGAGATTCGAGTGAAGGAAAATTGGACAAAATATTTCTTTCGAGATGCCAACACAAAAAATTCTCCAGGGGAATTTTTACATTAACATAATATTCACTGGTCATTTTGGTTTCAAAGCTCATCACACTAGATTTTTTTTGATGAAAACGATAAGTTTTTCAGTGGGAAATTCAGTAGATACGATTCTACATACTATCAAAGACGTGAGCTTTGGAAAAATCAGCGTAAATTTTGAACTTCTGGCTAGACCTATATGGAAGAGTAAACTTTCCTGAAATTGCAATTTGTCAGGAACTCTGTCATTTATATTGTAGAGCAAATCCTGACAAAGGAACATAGATGATACCTAAACAACATTTTCTTTTACATTTTCTTCTTACTTTATTACTCACTAATTTATTATTTAATTTCGTTTACTTTATTTAATTTTTTATATACTTTTGTTTTATTTTTATTTATTATTTTTTGTTATTCTATTCAACATATCCTTTTTTACATTTCCTAATTTATTGCATTGTTGAAAATTTCTGCATTGTTAAAGTATCTACTTAAATTATGATCAACAGAATCATGCAAGGTAAATATAAATGAATAGATACAATATAAATGAGTTCATCCAAATATAAATGCCGTTATGAACTAAACTTTTAAGACAAAGTTCTATTAAATTTTCAGATCAGGGAGCATCACTTTCTCTCCATCATTTCAAAAGTTAATTTCTATTCTATGCACAATATTAAACATAGATACTATTCCTCTTATATCTTCCCAGCTATCTTGTAGAATCTGCAGATGCAAAACTCTCAAAGTGCCTGAAACTACAAAAAAAATCCACTAGAATCCATTTATATAACATAAATTCCTTTTTATTAAAAACACTGCTCAATTATGATAAATTATAATTATGAATAATATATTCACTTAAGAGGGTCTATAATAATTAGAATTCTAAGTCATTAACAATAAAATCAACTTTATTGAGTCAAGATGTGATAATTAAAATAGATAAAAATATTTTGGTATTCTAAATAAAATATTTGCTAATATGCTTATCAGAAGAAATTAATTTTAGTTATACAAAAGAGTATGAAAAAGTTTATTTTAATCTGGAAAACCTCTACGTTATTAACAAAAATTTACAAGGAATATCTTCTTAAAATGAAATTAAAATTTGCAGAAATAAGATGTTATACATATGTACTCATTTATTTATAATCTACAAAAACTTATAGCAGCAAATAAATTGATGTAATGTTGTAATATGTGCAATAATTAGTGAAACATTAACTAGATTATAAAGATTCTTAATCAATTCATTCATTTCATTGGGTTTCAAAATAGATCATCATTAACTTAAAGGCCTTGTATAGGATATAACTGAGATACTTAATACACATCTCAAAATTATTTTAACTTTCATCACAAATAACAATTTTCATACTGTAAAATTCCTTATCACATAGCAACTGTAGTTATGAATGTATTATTAAAAACATAATTTATAATATACAGCGGTATTTCTATTAACATAAAATCTCAAATCTAATTTCAAGTTTGCTGATAAAAGAATTATAGCTCGTGACAATTATTATGACAATTAATAATAAATATTTTGACACTAATGGTCAAATAAGGGTTTCTTTTAAAAGTATTTTTATTCCCAGGTCATATTATTAAGCAATAAATCTATAAAAATACAGAAATACATTTTCCCTATATTTAACAAGAACAAAAATACAAATACAGGATATTATTTCTTATATTACCATACTGCGTCACCAGTATTATTCAATTTGAATGAGCACTTTAAATGAACGGAAATTGCTCGATAAAAACTAAACTTCATTATTTTATTTATAAAAGTGAAACTAAAAGTTAAAAATTTTTGATTAACATAAATCCGCTTTGATAGAAGTTAGGAAACACGATTTAAACTTACCTGTTCTTATGAAGATCGACCTACATCGAACATAACAATATGGCAGCAACCTTGGTGTTCCGTTTGAAACGGCGGGATTGATTTAAAGTGGCTAGTTCTCTTGGATTCCCCGGATTCTTATTCTCAGTGATATAAAGTCATATCTACAGACAACAGTAAATTATGTTTACCGATACCAACTCAGAAAGTATTAAACACGAACCGTCTCTTTGGAAAATATATATTTATATAGAAAATATCGGTATTAAAATAATTGTAATAGATTTATAAACCCGTTTATGCACATGCAAATTTTGTTTTTATCCAAGCTATTTTCAGAAATTGATAACGTGTGCAATTGATCCTAAGGTAAATCTGTTCAAAGAATACTTATTAAATTATTCGGGAAGAAAATTATGAATCTCAAGTCAGCCTAATACCAGTTTTAACGCTAGAATAATATCTTTCTTTTCAATTGATGAATGTTCATGTATTGTAATTTTCACCGTTTTCTAGCGTGATAATTTAATTAAAGATATAGCACAAGTTTGTCAAATGTTATCATGTTCACATAGAATCCTAAATGGAGAATCAGAAATAGCTGAAATGTCTCTGCATCATTCGAAATAATATGCACGTTGCATAAACTATAATTTTGCATTCAGTCACTCAAATAAAATCAGGAGTTAAGAAAGGTTTAAGTGCTGAATATCAAACCAAAAAAGAGATTTCGAAAACAGAGATTCAACATACTTCATTGTAAAATGTTTGCCAATGAACAATGAAATATTTTACAAACTTTTAAATGGCAGAAAAAGGAATGGATAGAAATAATAACTCAAAAAGCAGAATTCGTCACAAAACTGCTCTTCTACGAAATACATCCATGATATGGGAAAACAAAAAAAAAATAAACCGAGAAGAGGGACATTAACGGTTTTTAGGGTATTGGCTGTATTTTTACCTTTCAGAAATTTCTTTTTCATTTCTTTTTGTTTCTGAGTTGAAGAGCAGTCACTGTTAAGTCCAGTAAATGTTATTGCATGTATCACTGGGAAGAAATTTAAAAAATTTTATTTTGTATTTATGAATCAAAATATTGCTTTAAAAATCATCGTAGATATAGGTTTCTTCAGTTACCCTTAAGAAACCTTAGTGACCATTTCAGAGACAAGAGATATATCAAATTCAAATATATAAAATAGCGTTTACAATATAACAGTACTCGAATAAAGATATTTTATCGCTTTAAATTAAAAACAAATTAAAATTTCTAAACTCGAGTTTCGATTCTTCTAGAAGAAATTGTGCTAATATTTTTTTGTATATAAATAATGCCAGGTAAGAATAAATAAATCAAAATGTATTTAAATTGCTTAATTATTCCGAAAAGTTATCAAAAGTTAATACAAAGATTTTCCATTCTAATATTTGTAAATTTCTAATTGTTGTAGTTTCTTAATAAAAATTTGATAATGTACTCTACCACTATTTTAAGTCAAAGGTTTTTTATATATATTTTTTTCCAATTCGCAAACACAATCTCAAATAAATCACCTAATTTTCTTTAATTTAAAGCTTGGGCTTTTATATCCGAGCTGGTAATGTAAAGCTAAAATTAAAATCTTTATATCTTCCACAGAGAAGGAGAATCAGAGGTCTCACTCCCCAATTTGATCTGCGCCACCACACGTTAACTTAGAGAACTAGCCACTTCATTTTCTGCTTTTTCAAATGGAAAATTCCGAAGTCGGTGCCATGTTGTGTACCTTTGTATACGATGATCCTCTTCATAAGAACAGGTAGGTTTAATATGTTTTGCTGACATTTATGAAAGACAATTTGCATGAATTAATGAACTGAAAACATTTAATTGCGCTTTAATAAATAAAGTACGGAAGTTTTGTTTTTCTCGTGCAATTGCAGTAGAATTTTAAATTGCTCATCTTTATAGATTAATACTGAGCGTCCATGCAATATACCTTGTCAATTTTTGTATTTTTATATATTTATTGCTTAATAATATGACATGTAATTAAAAATAACCACGGAAGATATCGATCCTTTGTCACTTAATGTCCAATTATTTATTGTCAAATGTTATAATAATTTCCAAGCTATAATTCTTTTATCATTAAAATTAATTTTATTGGTATTCTAAGTCAATAGAAATACCTCTGTATATTACAAATTACTTATGTAATAATATATGTATGACTATAATGCAGATATTAGGATAACGTTTTCTAACATATTTAGATTATTTTGATTTTTTTGAGTTGCTTTGTGACATGAAATTTAACAGTATGAAAATTGTTATTTGTGCTCAAAAATGCAAAATAATATTTAGATGTGTATTTTATGTTAAAAATGGGCTGTTATGAAATGCAATTAAATATGGAATCGATTAAGAATTTATGTAGTCTGTTTAAGGCTATATCGCATTTTAAGTTCTTGTTTTTATTAATATTTTTTAAATGTGAATAGTATTTGGAATTTTTCAAATGAAAATTAAACTATTCATGATCATTTCTATTAATTAAATAAAGGAAGTTTATGTCATAAACATATTATGTAATACTATATTTTAAGGATATCAAAGTATTTTAATCTGTATTGATTGACATAAGAAAGTTACTTGTCAATGACTTTCTTAGATTTCTAGTTACTAATTATTGATTAGAAACCCTCTCGGTTGAATATTTCTTTACTAATATTTATGCACGACAATGAGGCCTTTTATAAAATGTCTTTTATAAAAATAAATTGGTTTGTTTTATATAAATGGAAGTGTGCTAGCAATTTGCTTGTCCTTTCAGGAAGTCTACAGCTGGCTATAGTTTGAAGATCATCTGTCTACAGGTGGCTGCGGTAGAAGGATTTAAAAACATTTCGATAATGTAATTAACAAAGTTTTTTTTATGAAAGATTAACAATGATTATTATACGTGACTCAGAGATGTGAGAAATAATGATATTAGTTTGAATTTCATTGCAACAAGAAAAAAGCGGTGCTTCAAGTTATTTATTTAAAATTGTTATATAGAAGAAATTGCACAAGAATAAAATAGGTATCCTTGCGAATTTTTTTTTTTTTTTTGAATTTTCAAGCGTTGTAAAATAGCCTCTTGGGTGATAATAGTCTACTCCGAAGTTAGTGAGGAAAAACATTAACATTTTGACTCATTTTTATTCAATTGAAATTTTGTTTAACCATTTTCGGCGAGCACTTCCTTACGGAGCAGAAATAACGTGAAAAATTTAGTAACTCTAGGTAAGTGGAGGCTCATCATCTCAGAAAGAAGCAGTGGTGCAAAAGTTGTATTGACCTAAGCTGTAGGAAACTTTGTGCTGATTATTTTGGTATATAATGATTACACACTAAAAATTAATAGTTTTTGAGTTATAAGCAAAAACAGGGAAATATATTTTCTTGTTTTTTGGCCATAACTAAAATTCCAACAAACTCTTTTGGTGGCTAACCTCAGATTCTTAATAAGCACCCCAAAATACATAAAGGGCCAAAAAATAACAACTCCTCTATAATTTGATTTATTAAAATTTATTAATTACTGGACTATTGAGAGAAAGCGAAAAAAGCAAAGAACTGTCGGTAGCGTATTAGTCCAAGACAAACTGTTGTGATCTCTTAATAATGTTTTTAATGTTCCTTGAAAGAATTCAACTTTGCCGTTACTCTCGGGGTGAAAGGCTGTTGTATGTTGTAGCTTAATACTATAGAAGTTTGAAATTTTCAGTTCTAAACTGAGTTCCACGGTCGGTAAAAAGTCTGTGTGGCGTTCCAAAACTTGCTGTCTAGTTGCTATAAAATATTCTTGTCACAGTGTATGCTGAAATACTGTCTAAAGGAATTGCTTCCATCCAACTTGAAAATCTGTCGATGCATGTTAGATAGTAAATATTTATTCTGGATGGAGGAAAAGGACCACTGAGATCGATATGTACTACACAAAACCTTCCCGAAGGTACTTCACACTCTTTAAATTTTGTTTTGGTATGGTGATTGATTTTAGCTTTTTCGCAAATAATGAAAGTACGAGACCACAGTTGTACATTTTTTTCGTGCTAGGCCCGATGATTTTTAATTAATTAAAACTTTAAATAATGGCTTTGAACTTATCATCCCCCTCTTTAAAGTATATTTGCGACAAATTTCATTGCCCCATGTCCGCAATCAATCATGTCAATCTGTCCCGCAAAATATTAAACACACATATATGCAAACGCAGACACATTCTCTGTTTCTTAAATAATACATACATAAATAAGCGTTCACTGTTGTTTAAATAAATTTTTCGGACATGATGATTTGCTGTATTGCCTCGATACTTAACAAAAATAAAAATAATTACGGTTACATAGTTTAATATATTTATCTTATTGTTTAATTCAGTTTTGCACAGCATCCTTTCTTTCAAAAAACAAATCTTCTGACTGAAACAAATTATTAACTCGATTCACTTATGCCCCAATACCGTTTACCAACATGTATCGATCAACAGCAGTGTTGAGAATGGATGAGTTTTTGTTTTGTTTCTTTGCATTAAGATTTAAAATAATAGAATGGAACAAAGAAGTAAAACTATCAACTGAGTGAACTGTAGCCGCAAAGGGTAGCTCTGCGGGTGGTTGTGGGGGTGAAATTCTGATGGATTAGTATTTCAACTGTGCACCAATCATTATGCAAAGAAAAATATTTCTGGTATAATACCTGTGTCCGCCATAAGGAAAAGAGGAATGGCAGAATTGTAATTCTCCACGTTAAAATTAAAATATATTTTCAATGATTTTCTGAGTTCTCTATTTTTTAAAATGAGCTAAGGATATATATCAGAATCCTTTCTTCATGAAGAGGGGAGTACATCACTTCTGATCGCAGTTATCTGTTTCTGAGATTCAATTACATCGAAAATTCAATGAAGGCACCAATATGATTTATTTTAAATATTTTTGAAGAGAATCCAATGTCCGTATTAATGTGGTGTGGAAATTCGATAAGTTGAGTTCCTGCTCACTTTTTTCATTGCCACAATCATCTTGCTCAGAAGTGCAGATAAGGCTGATTCGGACATGCAATGAAAGTTAAATAGTAAATAAACGACGAACGTATCTGTTATATGTAAAGAAATGTCTTGAAATCCACCACAAAAAGTTACTTGGGTTTAACACAAATTATGACTATAAGTCTTATCTTGACTATAACGTTTAATGCATACCTACTGTCCCCACGCTTAGAATCCTCTTGACTCTTTACGAGCCGTTTAGATGGACAGGAGGTGTAAGTTTACCAGAACCACCAAACATCTGTACTAAAAACAAGTGAATTGTTACATAAAGTTTATATTGCACTTTCAGAACTTTTGAGGTTTAATATATGAAATGATGGACACACAATACGGAATGTGTAGTATTCAATAGTAGTATGTTTACTTTCACTTTGTTTACTTCACTTATTTGCTTATGCAAAGTGCTCATCAGAGAGAGAAAGAAAAATACGTGTCCTCTGACCTCGCGATCTACTCTTATTCCAGTAAACATGTGTGCCCGACATAGTCGTAGAATTAAAGCTCTATACAAGCCTTGTGAAGTTTTTAGCTTGATAAATAATCTAAGGAAAATTTCAAAAACAGTTTTATGAATATTTGTGTAAGTTTTATGAATGCATTTTAAATAAGCTTTATTATATTAATAAATTGTTTACTTAAACCTCGTTGCACAAAGATATTTTAAAATATGTGTATGGTATTTTTCGGTTTTCGAAACATCGTAAAATAAGGTAGCAATATTGCAGTTAAATTTAGTTTAGTTATATTAAGGTTCCGTTTCTGAAGCATCACGATGGCTATTTTGGGAAGGATCTCCTAATTTGGAACAGCGGTCAGATGGCGAGGAAAACATCTGATCTGGAACTTCCTCTCCAGAATTCTGCACAACACCAGCCGTAAAAACATTGCAGAATATCTGGTATTATTTGGGAAATATAAATTTTCTGTAGTTTATACATATTATAACAGCTCTGAGTTGAATAAAAGAATTGTTGTATAATTTTGATGGATAGTTTGCACGTTCTTTACACAAATAACATTAATAATAACGATAAGAAAACACCATCACCGAATATTCCTAAGCTTTTCCTTAGCGAAATATAACGTTTAAAAGTATGTTGTATGTTTTCTGTACCTATATGTTTTCTGCTCTGAAACGGCTTTAGGTGAAGTAAAAAGTGAAACTATCATACTTCGTTTGTTTTAGCCGTTTCTAATCTGAGGCATCGAACTAGAGTTTTAAATTATAGGTCTTATAACAGTTGTTGAATTTAAATCATTTAGAAATTCATTAAAACGTAATCCAGGAAAAAAATAAATGTTTACTACTTTTAAAGAAACATTTTTAGACATATAATAATTCGAAATTTTGTCCTAATTCATGCCTTAAACTAATGAATAAAGAAATTAACGTGCCTTGGTAGCTCTTGGCACTACCAAGCATTAATTATGGGAAAACCCGTTATGTTGAAAGATTCGACTCAAAGTTGTTCGTTCACCATTTTGACCCGTACGTTTCAAGTCGTTTGCGAAAGAACGATTTGGACTCTTTCGTTCGATCGAAAGGTTTGAAGCTCTTTAGTTCCTTGTTTGTGACTCACTACGTCACAGAGGAATGTCTCTTTCTTCTGAAGGGTTGCAGTTCGGGACGCATGCGCTGTTATTTCGTCTCGAGCAGTATTGTGTTACACATAATACCAGAAATGAGGGGAGTGGGAAAATAAATAAAAGTTTTCATATTTTTATAGAAACGCAGGTTTATTTCGAACGTACAGTATAAAAGAAGATTGCGAACGATTTCTGTGGCGATTGTGAAGTTATTGTTTTTTTCCTGACTGCTGGCAACTCTTCTCTGCTACAAACTCTCCTACTTTGAAAGTCAAATTGTGCACAGAAATTCATTTCTAAACTGTTCCAAGGTGAATGTCAGTAAGTCTTGATTTCATAGGAGATTTTTTTCTCTCCTAAATGAAAATTCTTGCTGGAATTGACAAATATTACCAAACATGGAAATGATTTCATATGCCTATTTCCATTGTTTTCAAAACAGGCAGGCTAAAGTTTCCAAACTTCAGACATTCCAAATCTAAACAGCATTGGATCTCGATTATTTCATTTTCGGTTGCTCTAAGTGTGTGTATGTGACGGGGAAATGGCTTGTAGATGTAGTAAAACCAGTAATCGGTCATTGACGAATGGTGCTGCTCGATATAAATAATTATGTTTAATTAGAATTTTTAAAAATAAAGCTACGAATTTCTTGTTAAAAATGTGTTATATAATGTCTAAATAAACCAGCGGAAAGACTTTTTCACGTTAAGAGGAACCACCCAGCATTATTTGCCATCGTTCATCGCATTTTGAAATGAGAAGTACCGATTTTCAGAAAATAATGTCTAGTAAAAGATTCCATGCCGAAAAATTTCATATGGGGTCGTCTACATATTTAGAATTGCAATGACTTTTAAATTTCCAATGGCAACATACATTTTTGTTGATAGATTTCGAAATTCCATGAACATTTATGGCGGGATACCAAATTTGATCATTCTAGGTGTATTTGTTTCGAAATTAAAAACAAATGAAATTTTGAGTTTCTAATGTTAAATAAAATTTTGAATTTTTATTGATTTTTTGAGACATAATATAATTATTGACTTAGAATATATTTGTTGTGATGGTATGAAGTATTCCACATTTTCGACACTTATAATTTTGATTTTAAAATAATTTTCACTGCATGGAATTTTTTTTCAAATTTGTGCGAAAAGAATTTTTGAATAGCAACAGTTAAAAATGTTAACAGTAATCGAAGCAGATGCCCATTTGATAAGACTATGCAAAATTTCAGCATATTTGTACGAGTAGTTTTGAAGTTAAATTAAATTTTCTATTGTCATTGTAATGCTATGCATTTAAGGGAGCATCATATATTTCGAAAACGTTTCATTATTAAATATAATCATTTTACACCACTTTATTTTATAAAATTTAAATATATAAAGAAAGGAAAATGCAGAAGTACCGTAAGTTTCATGTCTAGGTGCTTGAAAGCGACGAGTTTCATTTGTTGAGGTAACAATGGACGCCATTGTAGTTTCTGTGTGAATATACTTTTATTTTTTTAAAATTGAATTGGAATACTACTTCACTAAAATCATTCATATACGAAGAATTAGATAATACCAATACTCCATTGATTTACAAAGAAAACTCACAAAATAAATGGAAAACAGTGAGTCGGAAAAAATATCAACAAGTTATTAATTTTAATACGCAAACTAATATTTCATTAAAGCAACGAATATTCTCTTTTAATTTATTACTTCCACTGTTTCGAAAAGCCTGCATAAATATTTATGCATTATTAAAATTTAAACGCTTTCTGATTAAAATTCATTCATGCGAAAATGAAAATTTTACAAAACTTCCAGAGCTATTGGATATAATTTATACAGAACAAAATAAAAATTTTTATAGAAAATTTTTTGTAATACAGAACTTTTTACACATCAAGTTTGATCGATTGTAAAATGTAGATCATTACTTTAAAAATAGAATTTAAGGAGCGAAATAATTTAAAATACTACTACTGACATTTAAATGCAAGCAGAGTGCCTCCCTATCTAAATGTCGAGACGACCCCTTTTTTATTTCGAAAACAAAATGTCGAATATCTTCCTATATATTTATGGCCTATTAAACAAAATTTATTTCTAGTGGTATTTTTTTCATGATAAATTTATTTCTGACATCAAAAATGGGTGTTGCCATTAAAAATTTTCAAGTTAGTGCTATTTTAAATATTTGGATGACCCCTTTAGAAAATTTTAACCGCATAAACTTTCAGCATAAGTTATTTCCTGAGAAACGATACCTTTGTTTTCAATGTACAATGAACGAGCACAGAATAATGCTGGTTGGCTCCTTTTCTTTCCGCGACTGTACGTGTTATGACTATAAAACGGCATCTATTGTCAAAATTTTGAACTATTTTTTTCGGCCATACTCCCCTTCCCCTTCTTCGAGTATATTCAGGCCTTTCTGATCAGTGGTTCTTTTTTACGGCTTTTTGAATGTTGAACTTTAATTATAATCACCATTTATATTTTATTTAACGCATTAAAGTTATCTTTAATCATGGTTATCGGTATGCATTAGTTGCTGACAGCCACCAAGTATTGAAATCAATTGCTTCTAAAAATATTCTTTTGATAATTCTTCTGCTTTAAATTCCTGAGAACATTCAGGAGTCGTTGCTGATCCATTTCGGCATAACCAATTCTGCTTCCTTCATGATATTCTTAGCACGACGAGAAACAAGAAGTTCTTCTTCTCGAGTGTCTTGACCCGTAATCCAGTCATGTACATAGATGAAAGAAACCAGATGTTATACAGCCGTGAGATAGTCTTCTAAATGCTTCTCTATGTGATGTTTAACTATAACTGCTAGTAGAAACATGCTAGCATTAACAACATAAATTTCTCTGTTAAAACGATAAACTTCAAGAATCGGCATTTTGTTAACACGAGGATCACTGTGGGTTCATGAAATCCAAATTACAACCTTATGTTTATCCGCCAAGCAAATTTGAAGGAAGGTCTGACGAATATCGAATGATATTGCAATTCGGTTCAGCCTAAAATTGATCAGTAAGTGTAGAAGGTTTGGATACAAATTGTCCACAAGCAATCATTCAAGGACAGCTCATTATCTTGATGAGATGCAGCATCAAACACGACACGTGTAGAGGTTGTAATCCGACCCTTTTTTCACTGCTTAGTGTGGCAAATAATATATAGGTTCGTCTTTACTGTTTTCAAAAACATCTACTTTTTATACTATTCTATGATTGGAATAATCCTGGATTGTCTCTTGATATTTTGAATAAAGTTCTGTATCCTTATGAAGCCTTGACCACAAATTTTGAAATCGTTGTTTTGCTACGAGAAGATTATTAGATAATTGTTTCCAAGGCTCACGAAATGGCATTTCTACTATATATAACCCATTAACTGTATTTTTCCGTTTCTTTAAAGATTTTTAAAGCCTGATCTTCTTCACAAAAGTATGGTTCATCTTTTATGCCAAGAGATTTAATTTCAAAAAAGAGTTTTAATGTGTCTTCTATAGAACCATTGTTAAGAAGAAAACATGATCCTATATCATTAGTTTTGATTTCATCGAGTTCTCCACCCGCAAGAAACCAAATTCTGTTTCTTTGAATACTAATTCCTCATTCACCTTGTAAACGTTTTATTTCATCATTCTAAATAAACATCAGCATTCAATAAAAAATGCATCTCTTTGGCTCGAAAAATTGAGACTCCGATAATACCAAAAATTCGAGAATCCTCATTTCCGAAACATCTGAATTAACGTTTGTAGTCAAAACTGTTATTTTTTATATAACAAGAAAGTCTAAATTTTCTATTCACTTTATTCGAAATGAGAATATTCAATTTTCCTTTTACATCTTGTTTCATTGAATTTAGCCCAAAAACCGAAGTTTCTATTTTTTTTCTAGACTAATACCAAGAAATTCACTCATTTTCTGGACAAAATATTTATAGTAGACACCGAATAAAAAAATAACTGTACAATTTTTTAGCTTTCCTTCTTTATTTTGTAAGAAGGTATTCTCGGTCGCTAATAAATCTCTTTTCATTTTTTGAAGAGACAGGCTACTCAAAACGGTACTACAGAGTGCAGATAAATTAATCCGCGCCGATGAGGGTTCATTTTTTTTATTTATGATTTCAAAAAATTGAAGTTTTGATCAAAATTTTGAAGTTTTATTGATAGCTTGCAAAATAATGCAACTATTTAACTAGAAATTTTTTATGTAGGAGTATGAATCATTCCGCACATTTTACACTTTTACTTTTTATTTTAAAATAATTTTGGGTACATGAAATATTTTATCAAAATTGATGTTAAAAAATTTTTGAAGAGCAACCTTTATAAATTTTAACAGTAAAAGAAGCAAATGGACATTTGATAAGCCTACGCAAAATTTCATCATATTCGTGCGAGAAGTTTTGAAGTTACATTAAATTTTCAATTTTCGCTGTAAAACAATGCACTTAAGGGAGCGTCTTATATATTTCGAAAGTGTTTTTATTATTAAATATAATTTTTACACACTTTATTTTTCAAACTTAAACCTGTAAATGTTTTAACTATTTATACATATTATTAGAACTTTATAAATTAAAGTGGTGCAATATTAAACGATTTTTTTTTACAATTCAAGTTTTACCAGTTGTAAAATGTAGACCATTACTTGGAAAATAACATTTAAACAACGAAATAATTTAGAATGCTACTACCGACATTAAAAAGCAAACAGAGAACTTTAGTAAGTAAACGTGGAGACAAACTCTCTTATGTGGAGAACACAAAATGTCAAATATATTCCAATCTATTAATGATATATTAACCAAAATTAATATCCTTGGGTATTTTTCTATGATCAATTAATTTATGGCATCATAAAAGGATGTTGCCATTGAGAATTTTGAAGTTAGTTACATATTAAATATAGAGATGACCCCTTAAAAGAATTTCAGCCTTAGAATCTTTTACATTACGTTATTTCCTGTAAAACGGTTTATTTTATTTTAAGAAGCAATGGTTAACTGCGGAAAAATGCTGGATGGATCCTTTTTTCCCACGAATGTACAATCTATCTTCTTATGATTTTTTACGCAGGCATTATTCACAAAGTTTATGCAATCTTACGGTATCAAATCGTTTTTGCGGAAATAATTCGAGGAATATTGTGCACCGATATACCGGAAGTGGCATTTTTTTCTAAACGCAGTTTTTTTTCATCATTTTCTTTCACTAAAAGGGTTTTTGTTTTGATCGAAAAATTAGAAGGTTTTTCATTATTGGTTATGTTTCGAATGCACAGTTTCTGCTTATAGACAAAAGCACAGCTTCTCGTAGCTATGCCATGACAGTAGAAAAAGCTCTACAGAACTTTGAAGCAATGTGTTGTGCCATGAGCTTATAAATACATTTTTGTTTGCTCTCTCAACATGAGTATTTTCCTGAAGATCTTGATGCAGTGAGCAGTAGCGGCTCCTCAGCTCAGAAACAAGCTGTGCTGCAAAACTTATATATACCTAAGTTGTAATAAATTTTGTGCTGATTATTTAGGTATTGAATGACGATAGACTAAAAATTGATAGTTTTTGAAAAATAAGCAGAAAACCGGGGAAATATGTTCACATTTTATTGCTATAAATAAAATTACTACAAAACGTTTTTGATGGATAGATAGCACAGACTTGTAACAAACACCTTAAAAATATAAAAGACTAAAAAATAACAACACCTCAAGATTTTGATTTAAAAAATTATTTAATGATTGGAGAAAGCGAAAAGAAGCGAACTGAGGAAAGCAAAGGCGGAAGTCCCTCCAAACGAGAGCTGTGAAAATCGCAGCTCGAGGCCTTCTAATTTCAAGGAGAGAAAGGGTTCATTTTTTCTCCGACCAAGCACTCCGCGTTGCTGAATGGTCGAATATTGCTTCTTAGGAGGTGTAGAACTCTATGCGGCTATGGTCTGTCTCTCTCTCTTAGTTCTTGATTTATTTTCTTACTTCTTTTTTATTTTTATTACTATTTTGCCTTTCGTTGATCATTCAGCTCTCAAAGTGGAAAAGAATGCCAATTAGAATAAACTCAAAAATACAAGCTTTTGAAACAATTTCAAGGTGTCTGCAGACCTAATGGACGATGCGCCACTAGTGCTCAGTGAAGAAATGGTTGAGATATTTCAAGAATGGAAAACGGTAACGAAGACGTTGGGATGTGAATATGTTGGGCTTAAAGAAAAAGAAACCAGTTTCAAAATCTGAAGAAAAAAACCATTCCTTTGTAGATAAAGTAAAACAAATTTGCGTAATTTTTTAGTAATTGCTTTAGATATATATATATCTGACTATTATTTGATTTTTTGAATATTTTTTTGTAATTAAATTCTGGTAAAATAATAAATATATATTATAAATTGCTTATACGAAAAATTTTAAAAACGCCTCAAATACGAAATTTTAGATTTCGCAAAGTAAAAATTTTACGTGGTACAGAAGAATGGATATTATTTTTAAAATAGGCATGGCAAATATCATATAATTTGCATATATTTATGTAAACCCGAATTAAAGAGTTAAATTTCGCTGGCCTATGTTATAATTTACAAAAAATAACTATTTGACATTTCTTGTTCTAATTCCAATGGACTAAAAAGTGCAAAAGTATTGCAAAAAAGTTAGTGCTAAGTGTCAAATGTGGCCTAGAAAACTGCCCCTTCAACCTTGATATCAACCGAAAATAAATTCATTTTATGTCAATTAAAACAATCTTTTTTCCATTAAGACTTTTAAACAGTTATTTTTTTCAATTTAGAAAGGAAAATACTTGTATTAAGTCTTGACAACTTTCCTGCATCACAAAAATTTGAAATTACATTTCATTTGGAAATATTTATTCCTTAATGTCAAAATTTATCTGCAAAAAATGCTTAGGACTATTTCTTACAAGACATCTGAAACTGATTTTTAGAAGTTTAATTAATTATTTTTTTCTCTAAAAGCGATAAAAAAAATTGCATTCATATACTGTTGCATTGTAAAACTCTTTTTTTATGTTTGAATTTTAAAAAACTCTTTTTCTCTTAGATTATCACCCCGCGTTCTGGATATTCAATGCGATTATTTCAATCCTAAGGGTAACTGAAGAAACCTCTAGTTGGAATAATTTTTAGAGCGAGATTTTAATTCATAAACACAAAATAATCTTTCTGGGTTTTGTAAAAGGATTACATTCAATTATGTTTAATGGACTTATCAGTATCTCTCTTTTCGAATAGAGAAACATGGTGCTCCAAATACACACGGACGATGAAAACGCCACCTACGCTTTGAAATGGTCATTTCCAGGTACACTATGCTGTTTAAAAATAAGTATGCTACGCGCTTTTCCATACTATTACATGTTTAATATCCTTCGAACATCATGTCGAATCAAGATGCAAATGTTCAAGTGGTACTTTCATCGCGTGAAAATATCTTAACAAATTAGATGATTTTCAACCGAATACTTAAATGTCTTGTAGCACTTTCTTTTATCTTCATATTTTTAAACCAGATTTAATGCAGTGATCTGAATGCAGAATTTTAGTTTATGCATGGTGAGCATGATTTCGAATAATATTGAGATATTTCAGATTAAAATACTTCAGATAAATATTTAAATATTAATAAATAAATAAAAACGAAACTGCTTTCCTATATCTCCATTTTAGAGCTACGTTAGTATGATAATTTTTATGAAATTCGAGAACTTTCCTCTCGTAAACTGTCAACTTCCATGTTAAAAATGGTGTTTTGCATGAAAGGCAATTAAAATGCAAGAACATTCATCAATTAAAAAGAACGCAATTATTCTCGACTTAACTCCAGTTTGAGACTGACATTTTGCTAACAAAATAATTCAGTAAGTATTACTTGTACAACATTTCTTTAGAATCATCCACACTTATATTCACTTTCCAGACACATCTTGTATATTAAAGGAATTAGAAATAAGCATTAGAAGTGAATGAAACAGCTATCAAAGGTCTACAACTATTTTAATTCATATGTTTTCTATATATAATTTTTTTATTGAAAGACGGCGAGAGGCTTGCGATGCGGTTTGACTTCTTCAATATAAAGCTTGGTCTGTTATGTCCGAGCTGGTAATTAAAAGTTAAAGTTGTAGGCGTTTTCCTTTGAAGGGACTACGAAACAATCGAAGTGATTGTGTTTACTTCTCATTTTCATATCTCAGCGCCACCTGTCTCTTTGAGTGTATTCTATTTGGAAACAGGAGGAAGGAAAAACAATTATCAGAATTCTGATAATTGAAATCTATAATTAATTATAGATTTCAATCATTGGGTAACAGTGGAAACGATGTTAAAATTGTAGAAAAATTTGTATGCCAACTTAATTGGTATCTTATGGACGATTTTTCTGTTTTGTTTATTTTCTAAAAAATCTTAACATTCCTATTTCCGGTGTAATGCTAAGTCAATGAAATCTTCAAAGCGGAAGTCAAAAAGTAATGCAAATAAAATCAAGGTTTTTAATGTAACTAAACAAAACAGAAAACTCGTCCGTAAGAGATAATATACAGAGAAGAAGTACCGGAAGTCTCAATCCGGAGTTTGATAAAAGACCGCGACGCCGCCAGCTTTTATACACAAAACGAGCCTCCTTGATTTCCCCTTTTTTGAATTGGACCAGGAAACAAAAACCAAAAAAATGGCCGGCGTCCAATTAATTCGCGGATCTATTATCACCAATCCCTCATGTAACTTTACACTAATGGAAAATCCTCTCATCGGTACAACTCTGTTTATTGGGGAGAATTTCACTTGACCGAAATTATTCCCATGAATGCTTTCCAAGCTTGAATGTAGAATTCGGTCTGACAGATGACAATTTATTATTTTATTCCCGACCACTCTGTAGACAGTAAAATTACATTCTATCCAATTGGGAATGATTGTGGCAAATTAACCAATATTCAAATTTCTTGCAATCACTAATTACTTCGGATGACCTTGCTTCCACATTTTGTTCAGTGGTGCAAAATGATACGCCACAAAAGTTCTTCACCTATTCGGCTTCTTCCATAATTGTAAGCATAGTCGCAACTCATTTAGCAAATGTGCTTATCTGTAATCTCCCTTCCGTGAGTTAAACCTCCAGTGCTTTTCATAGTTCTCATCAGTGTCTGTTCGATGGTGGGTTAAGGAGAGACAGCCTCTCTCACATAAAATGATGAGGCGCAGTAGCTTAAGTCATCATGATAGCTGATGTTTTTCCACTTGGCACAGTCTGACCTTTGAATGTCCCTCAAATATTATGAGCTGAAAATGGATGGATTGAGTTGATGGTGAATGTCCAACTTAAGGAACTGACCTTTGAAGAGGGCGATCTTAAGGCGCTCACATGTTTCTTTTGGTGCAGGATTTCATGCTGTATCATATCGAAATAGCTGTAAGTTTCGTATGGTGCATTTTACATGAGAAAAACGAGGTCAAAAGTCCAAATTATACTGTTTTAGCAAAAAATATTCTGTTTTTGTCGTATCGAGCTCTCGGTTTTAAAGATTGCAATTAAACACTATTTCAATTTTTTCCGTCCATTTATAATGTCCTACAAGGGACAAATGTTTTCCATCTGCCTAAGAGTCAACTAAACACTAGACAGCCAGATCCCTGCAGATTTCATATCAACCAACAATAACTGCATTACAGGTTAACTAATAAAATAATATATTTATATTAAGAACTTTTAACAGTTTAAAACCTTAAAAATGTTAGAAAGGAAAATCTTTGTATGAGCCCTTGAAAACTTCTGTGAATAATTAAACAAGCAAATTACATTTTATTTTTATTTATTTATTCTTCGAAGAAAAAAATTATTCTGTGAATAATTCAACAAGAAAATTACATTTCAGTTTGATTGATTCATTCTTCGAAGAAAAAATTTATCTCCATAAATTTTTTAAGACCATTTCTCCAGAATCAACGAAACTGGATTTTGGAACTTTTAATTTGGTTTTTGTTTAATAATGATAAAATATCTTCATTCGTGTATTCGTGTACTGTTGCATTGTAAAAGCTATTTTTTATATTTGAATTTGAAATATAATTTCTTTCTTAAATTATCATTCAGGGTTCTTGAAATACAATTGAATCGATTTAAATCCTAAGGGTTACTGAAGAAACTCTATTTGAGATAATTTTTAAAACAAAATTTTGATTAATAAATCAAAAATATTTTTTAATTTTTATAGCAGGAATTTATTGAGTAACGTTTGTTGGACTTATCAGTGCCTGCTCTTCGCTCCAGAAACAAACAAAACTGCAAATTAATTTTCTCAAAGGTTCAAATACAGCCCCAGCCTTAAAAACTTTTAATGTCTCTCATTTCGGCTTAATTTTTCTTGTTTTTCCAAAACATGGTTGTTCTTTATAAACAAAAGTCCTAAAAAATTCTGTTTTTTGAATGTTTATTTGTATTTAATCTTTTTCTACTAATTGAAAGGCTTGCAAAGTATTTTATTGTAATTCGGAATCGTTTTACAATGAAGGTTCATGAATTTCTCTCTTCAAATAGCAAAACACGCTGATCCAAATGGACACCGAGATTGGCAATTTATGAAATAGTCTTCTACGCTTTGAAATGGCCATTTCAGGTATACCATTCTGTTTCAAAATATGCTATATGCTGGGATGCTACTACATGTATATGTTTCAAAAATTACTGAGGAAAAAAGATACAGATATTCTATTAGTACCTTCATTGCGTTAAAAGAGCTTAAAAAGTCTTATGATTTCCATCCGAAAATTAGTATAGACGCTTCCTTAACTTTTGAATATTTTTTGCTAGAATTAATCGAATAACTTGAATAAAGAATTATAATTATCAAAAGATGTAAAAGATTTTTAATAATGTTGAGACATTTCAGAATCACATAGTTGAGATTAATATTTAATTAATAATGAATTCATCAAAACGAAACTTTCGTGCAATTTCCTTTCCTAAACCTTCAAGTACCATGTTGCAAAATGGTGTTTCGTAATAAAGGAAACGGCAATGCACAAAATACATGAATGTCGTCAATTGGAAAGAGAGCACTTTTTCTACACTTAAGGTCGCTCTAAGGCTGTTTGATAGACTGTCAATTTGCTTATGAATTAACTTTAGCGCGATATTACTTGAACATACTTTTTCTAAAAGTTTTTGCATTTTACATATTGTTCCAGTGATAGTTTCAACATTAAAGGACGTATAAGAAAAGAAAACATTTGGATGTGAAAAATCATGTTTATATTAATTTTCCCACTGTTTTAAATAAAAGTTTTCTTTATAAAAATTAACTAATATAATGTTATGTAATTGACCTGTTTTGGTAAATCCGGAGTTTTCATGTGCTCTCTGGCTGAAAAAAATTAGAGTTCAAGTTATTTTCATTTGAAGGGCTCAGTAATGAGCGATGTCATTTCTTTTTTTTATTCTGATTTTGAGGTTCCTGAGCCATCTGTTAGATCAGTGGATGTTTTTATGACATCTATTTGGAAACGGGTAGTAGGATAAAATTCCGTCAGAATTACACATTACAAATATTGGGGAAATGATGTTAAAATTAGAGAAAAATTGTACTGCAACTCAATTGATATTTTTAAGATTGGTGCAGGTTACATAGTGTTGACTCCAATCATAATGCCATGTTACCTCAACAATAGATAATTTATTAAGATCATTAAATAACACAATCATAATGCCGGCCTTCATACCACACATAGCTGAGCGCGGAGACGAGTAAGAGACAAGAGGGAAAGGGCGGAGTGTCTGAGCTTCTAATAGTCAGCTCGATTACAACGCCTCTCACGTGACGTCACTCTCAGCATACTGCAGCTTCAACTTGAAACTGAATTATATATGCTGCAGAATTGTAACCGCATTTACTATAGTGTAATAGAAGAGAAAAGTATTTTAAATGTAAGAAGGTTTAAAAATATTTTTTCTGTAATAATATTTTACATGGTTATTAATTAAAAACGCAAAATTCGATTAATTTTTAATTAATTAAAGCTTGAAAAAAATGGCTCTGAAGTAAGCATCCCTCCTTTCAAAGAATAGTGCCAAATTCCACTGCCCCAGGTCCAGTGGTCTGTGCCGCATAAGGTTATATATGCAGACGCATACACATTCTCTGTTTATAATAATACATACATAATTAACTCTTTAATTCAGAGGGAAATTTTCCTTCCCAGCTCCTTTAAAACCAAAGGTTTTAGAGAGGATGGTACATTGAATTGGACCCTTCAAATGTGTGTGGTCTTCACCCCACAATCACACTCCCCGCTAATCAAGGTAATAAAGCTGTCAGCGTCCTATTTTGATTGATTTCCTCGCGGTTTTTCAGCGAGGTTCGAACGGCAAATCGAGAGTACGCCTTTCGATGTTACTACTATCAGTTGTAATCGGCTTTCTTTCATAAAAGTATGTTTCTTCGTTCCTTTGTCAAACACTACAAACGAGATACTGAAAATTGCCATTGATAGAGTGCGAACATCTATGCTTATTTCTAAGTTCTTTCAACTTGCTCTCCAAATTGATGATCTCAGCAGTTGTATAGCAAACATATTGCATTATACTGGCGAAGTAATCAAAGTGCGGAAATCTTGGCTCTACGCAGACATGGTTCTCGTCGAAACCCCCTCAATAATTTGCAATACGCTTCATATTTTCTTTCTGTTTTTTTTCAGTTTTGCTAATTTTGCAAAGAAAAGAGCATACAGAAAAAATATTTAAAGTTTCTACCGGGTAACTATTCCCATTTTCGAGAAATTGAGTTAAAAAAATGATTTTTTTCCTTTGGGAAAACAAAGTTTATTCCACTATAAAATCATGAAAAAGAAAACTATGACTATTGTTGCCTTTAGTTGGCCTTATTGAATATTGGAAAGAGTATTTCCATGAAATAATTTACCATAAAATGACAATTTGACTACGTTAAAAATTCTTAAACAGGTGGTTTCCTGTAGAAACCAGAGCCATCTTATATAATGGGCACAGCTCAGGGACGGCATTCATCCAAAGGCGCCTAAAAATTTACTATATTGATTTATTTTAATTTTGAGTGAAAAACATTAATTATAATTTTAAATATATTAAAAGGAAAGCTATGGTTAGCGCTTATAACTAGAGCCATATATTTTGTAATGTTGCTTAAACATTTATATCATTTCAAAAAATATTCATGCACAGTCAGTAAGTGCACAAATCATAAACTATGCTTGTAATAGAAGTTACACGCATTACAGAAGCTCTCATGTAAAATCTTGTTTTGAAAAGACAAAGATCAATAAAATTGAAAAGCAATAATCGGAGAACAGGTGACTTCTTTTTTTTTTGTTCCTCAACTACTGTATTAGGTAGACATTTTCGTTGGAATATAGGCTTTAAAATTCTTGGTTATAGTTCTGACGGGGCGCCAATTTACATATTCCTAGGGCCTTTTCCTCAACATTCCTTAGACAGCCTTGGTCGAGACCACCGCCCCCGTGAGGGTTAAAATCGGATAACTGATCTTCTAGAGTCGATCTTTCTAAAACACTTTTAACAGAGATATAAAATAATTTATGTTCATGTCATTCCTTTCAATAAACGGAGATTACTCAAAGAACTTTTACCAAATAAGAAGCGAGAATTTAAGTATTCAAGATTTGGCTTTAAATCTGACGCTAAATGTATTTTATAATTATTTACAATGCATTTTCCAGTTCCTATACGAAGTCACAGGTGATAACAAGCAAAAAAGGAGAAATTGTTAGATTTTATAATAGGACAAAAAAAAGTTGTTGTTCAAAATTCGTTATGCTATAAAAATGATGTCTCAAGAAATACCTGTCGTTGGATTCTGTTTTATATTTTTACAATATTCAAAACATCTCTTTAATTAATCCCTTTTAATTTTTAAACGCAAAAATATGGATAAGGATATAAAAAGAATTGATGACATCGAAAATCTCTGTTGGATACTTATTATAATACAGATTTTATGCGGTGCTTCCCAATGCCCGACTTCCAGTGTTAATAAAAAAAAGAGAACATTATTTTTAGAATCAACGGCACAGGATCAAAAAACAACAAAGTTAATGTATAATAAAGATATATAGAAATGTTATGGGAGAAGCAGGTACGAAACTATTAAAAAATGTTGTCAAAAATGCTATAATTGGGCTTGTGAAGAGCATTTAAAAGAAGTATATGTAAAATGCTGTGGTTTTTCTTTACTTATTAGTAATCTTTTTTAAAAAGGATAAGTCACCTAAACTTATTTTTTAGCTTTTTTGAATTTCTCAGGTGTTAATTATTTAATTTGTAACTGATATATGTTTTCTCGGAAAAGATATTGGTAGAAAAAACGAAAGAATAAAATAGGGATATAATATGTTCTGCACGCGTATAACGAGGGTGAAAATAGGAATACAATGGGAAAGATTTCTTCTTGAATTCAGCTATAAAATATTTCCTATTATGTGCTGAGAAAGCTCGTAAAGGGATAAAGCCTGTAAACACTGTACGATCGCATTAACCTTGTCCTTTGAATTCCCCTCCATCCGCTTCAGGCGAACTGAAAGGGGCTGTGGAAAAGACCCCGACAAGGATAATTGGACCTCCAACCACGCTTATCAATGAAGCCATCTTTCTACCCTACCACCCCTCAAACGAAGGCAAGCGCCTCAAACTGGCCGTCTTAGGTGTTAAGGCAAAACCTGCAGACCACCTGGAACCGAATGGCTAGGTACGAGATGGTTAATCAATGATAGTTTCTAGATTTTAGTTTGTCTTTAGCATTACCACTTAAAAGAGAAATGGGAGAATATAATTTGATAATTTCGATGGAATTTTGAAGAGTTCACGCGTCCTTCTCATTTCTTATCTCTAATTAGCCATCTATACCATCAGTTACCTAACTGAAAAAAATGTTTTGGAGATGCGCTCTCATTTAAAAAAATTCATACTTCCAAAATTTTTAGGTTTTTTTTTATTAATTTTTGAAATGCACCACTTCATTTGTGCGTCACCCTGTAATTTGATAATTTCGTTAGAAATGTGAGGAGTACCCTTCAAGTGCCCTTTGCTCTAATTAGCCATCAAAGTAACACTCATAACATTAAAGTTTTTGGAGTAAGTCTTGGGAATTACTTTAAATGAATAGTTGTCTTAAATAGATTACTCTTACAATTAGATATATCTTGAAAAATATTTAGTAGCAATACTTAAGCAATTCAAATTATCCATATTGTGTGTCTTAGTTGCAAATTACAGGTTTCAAAAGAGAATATCCAAGTTCATAAAACGAACTTAAAATCGTAGTGATTAAAAAGAAATAAATTGGAGAAAGCATTGTATATTTAATTTCTGCATATCTTTGCTTGGAGACAAAAATATGACCATTATTTTATCAGAACGTGTCCCAGATAGCACGTGAGTTTGCAGCAAGTTTGATTTTGACTTAATATTGCCTTGTCATAGGAAATTTGACGCGTCGAACTTGAAGTGAACTTGTGGCAAGTTCACCATGACAACTAGCGCCACCCTCTCGCATTGCAAGCTTGCAGCAAATTTGCAAAACAAGCGTGATGCAAAGATAGCACAAAGAGATAATTATCTTTGTCTCTGTTTTAAAAAACATCCGATTTTTAATAGCATCTCCTAGACCGTCCTTCTTTTTATTAATTCAATAAATCAATGATAATTTGTAAAATAACTAACTTTTTTTATAAAAAAAAATTTTGAAATATTTTCCATCATTTACTAAATATAGCATTCGCATTTTAAAGAAAACTATATCGCCTTTTTCTGAATGTTGAAATTTTAGCGTTTATAAAGAAAATTAAACCGAAAAAACAGTCAATGCTTGTTGAAAAATAAACTTATACATTTTGTTACATTTTAAAGTAATTACTTTTGAACTCTAATTTCATAATTTATTCTACTAACAAAACTTCGTTATTATCAAAAATCGCTCTTTCTTTGACTTCAAATCATATTCGCAACTCAAAAAATTAACGAAATCAAGAAAATAGTTTAAAATAAATCGTATGCGAATCGAATCGAACGATGTATTAGCGAAATCTATCTACTCCTCTCAGAGTTTAACTGGCCGAATGGTAATTGCAAGCTTGCTGCAAGTTCGTCCTATGGTGACTTCGAGGCTTGAGTTAAATTGCTGCGAGCTTGTTTCACACTTGCACACTTGTCGTGACAAATTTGCAGAAAGCTTGCAGATTTGCAATGCAAGTCTGCTGCAAATTTGATGCAAATTAAAATTGCTATCTGGGGTAAAATAGTGTAGGAAGTTAACTGACAAAAATTTTCCAAGAGAAAAGATCTTCTTATAGATGTTTAAGTTTATAAAAACAGTATATATACTATAATTAAATTAGGAATTTCATATGAACAGTTTAAAAATGTTTGAATTTAAGAAATGAGTATTGAGAAAGTGTGAGTAATTTGTTAGAGAAACGGAGTTATGAATTTTATTCTGTACTTAATTGTATTCAGTATAGAAAATTTTTATTTCGCAAATAATATCAGATCTTCTGCAATACTGTTACGGCTGGTCTTGGTACGGAATTCTGGAGAGGGTGTTCCAGCTTTGATGTCATCCTCGTCATCTGACCGCGGTTCAAATTAGGAGATCCTTCAAAAAGTAGCAATCGTGATGCTTCAAAAACGGAACTTTAATATAACTAAACTAAATATAGCTGCAAAATTGTTACCTTATTTTACATGTTTCGGAAACAGAAGAATACAATACACACATTTTTAAATATCTTTGTGCAACGAGGGTTAAGTAAATAATTTATTAATAAAATAAAGCTTATTTAAAATGCGTTCATAAAAGTTACACAAATACTCATAAAACTGTTTTTGGAATGTTCCTTAGATTATTTATCAGGCTAAAAACTTCCAAAGGATTTTATGGAGGTTTAATTCTTCGACTCTGTCGGATACATATCTTTATAGGAATAAGAGTAGATAGCGTGGTTAGAAGACACGTATTTCTCTCTCTCTGATACGCTCTTTTCTCAAGCAAATAAATGGGGAAGATACAGTGAAATTAAACATGCGGAGTCAAGACGCCGATAAAGAGTGCAGTCTAAATTGGTCATAGCCATATACTGCTCTCAGTATTAGGGTTAATTTCTCTTCTCAGATTCTGTGACATTGCCTTCTTTTCAGCATATAGATTTTGATTTGGTCAATTCAGAATTCTCGCGCTGCTATCTCACTACATTTGTTGTGCGCTTATGCGCAGTTAATGCATGGGAGAAATTAATAAATTAAATTATCTTTCAGGAATGATTTAGACATATTTAAATTCAAAGAAAAAGAAGAAAACGTTAAAATCACAAACGTGAAATTTCATTCATTCGTATCGTTTTATTAACATCTGTTTTGTTGCCATTTTTAGAAAACTAAACTTCACGACATCAAAGATATTATTATACGTTGGAGAGCTGACAATTCAATTTACATGTAATTGTATACAAATAGGAAATTAAATATATATATACACAAACAAAAGAAAATACTCGAAATTAATATGAAATAACAATAATGAATAGTATGAAATTGATCTTTTTAACGCGATGGGAACCTCACATGTCTACCAGAACGTGTAGTTTTTTCCTGAACGTCTTTGTCCCGAAAATCTGATTGTTGTTTTTCAGTTTCTTAACGTTCAGTCAGATGTTTGTTCGGCAATGCTGGTGCAGTATTTATTTTCTTGGGATAAGGCGCGTCCACGTCTGTTAACAGCAAATATGCCAGCTTTAATCTGTCTGCAGATGTATTGATATCCTTGCCTTTGATTGTGACAGCAGAATACATTTCGTGTCTTTTCAAAACTGGAAATGATTCATCATAAGGAGGTTCTAATGGTTTTCTAACTCCGTCAAAGCGTATCAACACGTGTACAAGTATGCAAGTCCTTATGGACAAAATTCTTTTGTCAAGGATGTCAGCGAGTATCTAGAAGTTTTAACAGTTCCATTTGTTTTTGTAGTTCTTTATCAAACGTATCGGTATCCAAGATATTTTTTGGTTTTTAAAAAAATTCTCCTGGTAACCTGATAGGTTGACTGTAAACCATTTGTGCATTGGTGTAATTTGTTTCACCACGTAAAGCCGATTTCAGTCCCAACAAAACTGTTGATAAGGTTTGAGTCCATTTAATAGAATTGTGTCCTCTGATCGCAGCCTTTAAGGTCCGATGGATCCTTTCAATTTCCCCATTACATTGTGGGTGATATGTCGTTGCAGTGCATACCTTAAATCCACAAATAACACCAATGTTTTTAAAGAGCTCTGATCTAAACTCACTACCTTGATCAGTGATTACACAGGAAGGCATTCCAAAACGTGAAATCCAGTGATCATAAAATGTTCGAACTACTATTTCAGCCGTCAAATTTGCCAAAGGAATAACTTCTATCCAGCATGTGAATCGGTCGATGCAGGTAAAGCAGTACGTTTTCCCTTCAGAAATAGGAAATGGGCCTATGATGTCAATATTAATAACACTGAATCTATCATCTACTTCTATGTAAGTGGCAATTTGTGCACGCGTATTTCTGTTAATTTTGTTCTTTTGACAATGGATATAAGATTTTGCCCATTGTGTGATATCCTTTCGAATGTTAAGCCAAATAAATCTAGAAGCCATTTGTTTAACTGTAGAATTCACACCAGGGTGAGCTAAGCTGTGAATTTTTTGAAGTATGTGCATCCGAAAATCTTGAGGTATAAATGGACGAATTTTTGTTGTTGAAATATCACACCAATGTAGCTTAGCAGAGTCCAAAGGATATTGCTTAAAATGTAAAGATGGTTTCGAGCGCAGCCCGTTAAGATCTTTATTTCCGATTTGTGCATCAGCAATTTTATCATAATCTATTTCAGAGATAGATTCTATCCTGTATAACGAATCTGCAACGATATTTTCTTTGCCGCCAATGTGACGAATATCTATTGAAAACTCTAATATATACTGCAAATGACGAAGTTGTCTAGGTGAGGCTTTCTCATTCTATTGCTAGAAAGCAAACATCAAAGGTTTGTGATCAGTGTGTTTTGTAAATTGTCTTCCTTCTAAGATATGCTTGAATTGTTTGATTGAAAGGTAAATTCCTAACAGTTCCCTGTCGTAAGTACCATATCCATTCTCGGCATTAGTTAACGTTTTGGAAGAGATGGCTAAGGGTTTCCAACTGTCTTCTTCAAACTGTTGCAGTACGGATCCAACTTCGTAGTCTGAAGCATGAGTGAAGAGAGCTAATGGCGAAGCAGGATATTAAATTCTCATGGAGTACCGCCTGATTTTTGGCAGCATCTTTGATATATCTCCTATAAAAATTAATTAAACCATGAAAAGTACGCAATTCGTGAATGGTTTCCGGTAATCTATAATTCAAGATGACATTTACTTTTTCAAGAAGGGGTTTCGATCCTTTCGAAGTAATCATGTGTCCTAGAAATTCTAATTGATTCACTCCCATAACCGACTTTCCAAGATTTATACGAAGACCATATTGCTCTAATCGATAAAAGAACTACTTTCATACGCTTTGAATGTTCATCTTCCGTTGAAGAAGCTACTAAAATGTCATCTAAATATGCGAAAACAAAGTCCAATCCGAAAAACACTTCATTAATGAATCGTTGAAACGTAGATGGAGCGTTCCTTAATCCGAAGCTTATTACGTTGAGCTCGTATAACCCAAATGGCGTTATTATTGCTGTTTTTTCTTTAGCTTCTACAGAAATTGGAATCTGAAAGTAAGCCTTAAATAGGTCAATTTTTGAAAATATTTTCGTTTTCTTTTTTAAGATATGGTGAAAATCCTCTATTCTCGGAATAGGATAACGATCGGGAATCATTTGTGTGTTTAATCGCCTGTAGTTTCCGCACGGTCGCAAACTTCCATTCTTCTTAGACACTGAAGTGGACCATGTCTCCATGGGCAACATGGAGACTTTGAAGGTCTAATTATACCGCTTTCTAACATAATATTGAATTCCTGTTTGGCCAATTTTAGTTTATTTCCCTCTACTTGGTAAACTTTTGAAAACACAGGAGGACCGTTAGTAGCTATATAGTGCTTTACATTATGTTCTGAGTTGCAAATTAACATATTTGGTTTTGTTGAATTCGGATATTGTAATAACAAATTTGCATATCTAGAATTATTATCAGTCGTGCTTATGGTATCCGCATTTGTTATGCCCGTAACATGATTTCGAATAGATAAATTTGTGACACCATCTATTAATTTTTTGTTATGCATATCAATAATCAATTGAAATTTGGTTAAAAAATCTGCGCCTAATATGGCTCTATCCACTTTAGCGATTGCAAAAGGAAATTGGAATGACCGACGCAGGCCTAAATCCAGAGTTAAAATTTTGAAAAACTGTTCTATTTGCAGCATACAATTTAAAGGAATTACATATTTTAAGGTTTGGTGTTGCCGGTCTGATGGATATGTCAGCACCGCTATCCACAAGAAAGCGTAAACTGGTTTGTCTATCGGTAACGAATAATCGGTATTTATTGCAATCTTTTAATTCATCATCAGCAGAACCTGCCGTCGAATCTACTGCTGGGCGGAGTTTTCCGAAGACCTCAGCTACATGAGCTTTTATATTTATTAGGATAACTATTATCACCAAATTTAAATTGATAGTAACAGCATGATCCATTGAGATTATATTTCTTCCTTTAATAGCTTCGTTTAAAGCCAGAGTGACGATATTTACTTCTAGACGGTCTGTGAACATTAAGTTCCGAAATCTGTTTTTCTAAATTAGAGATTTTATCAAGCACAGTATGCATTACAGAATTATCTGCAGCAGCAGAATAAACTTCTTTTGTTGAGTTTATTTCAAACAATATATCCGCCATTATCGATAAGTTATCCAAGTTTTCATTACTAACAACCAAAGTATTTTTAATGGAGTCTGGCATTTTGCCAAGCCACAAAGTTCGCAAAACCTTATCAGTTATATTTGTTCCGCCAAGTGATTTTATTTTACGCAATAATTGGCTAGGTTTCATATCGCTAAGAAAAATTACTGTAAGCAATTTTGTGACAATTTCCTTTGCTTACTTTAAAAGTACTTAACAGACGTTCTTTTGCAGCTACATATTTATCATTCCGTTCACTGTGGATTATATCCCATATATTTTCGACTACTTTGGGTTCTAATTGTGCTAATAGATAGTTAAATTTAGTCTGATCCTGGGTAATATTAGCAATTGAGAACTGTGCCTTGAGTTGTAAAGCCAAATTTCAGTATTTCTTCCCAAAAAGGTGGAATTTTAACGCTTACCTTGTTCGCTTCATATTTTTCACCTGTTGTGTTCGAAACAGAAGTTTCGCCGTCATCCATGATTTCGACGGGTAGAAGAAACTATTCACAAGCGTCACCTGTTTGTAGCGCGTATACACGCAGTTAATACATGGGATAAATTAATAAATTAAATCATGTATCAGGAACGATTTAGGCATATTTAAATTCAATAGAAAAGAAAACGTTTAGAATCACAAACATCAAACTTTTTTCATCCGTATCGTTTTAATAACAACTTTTTTTGTTGCCATTTTTGAAACTAAATTTCGCGACAACAAAGATAATATTATACGTAGAGGGAGCTACTACAGCTCTTCAACTCAAAAGAAAACAGAACTACAAAACAAGTTTCTCGAAACAAAAACCCTTACTCTAAAACCCGCTGATCTCTCTCATTTCGGTTTCATTTAATTTGTTTTTTCAAAGCATGATGTTCTTCATCAAGATAGGGAATACAAAGATTTCTGATTTTTGAGTTAATATTTGTATTTAATCCCTTTGCACTATTTCAAAAGTTTATAAAAAGGCTTGTAAAAAGTTTTATTGCCCTTTGGTAAACATTTTGCAGTGAAGTTTCTTGAATCTCTGTTTTCAAATAGAGATACATGGTGCTCCAAATGCACACCGAGGTTGAAAGCGCCGCCTATTCTTTGAAATGACTATTGGCCATTTCCATTTATACTATGTTATTTCAAATTACATTATGTGCTGTTGCATTATATGTAAAATATGTTTCGGAAATCATATCGAAGCAAGTGTGCATATCGAAATCATATCGAAGCAAGCTAGTGTGCAAGTGGTGCTTACATGGCGTGAAAATATCTTTACGAGCCAGATGAGTCTCAATCGAACAATTAAATATCTTGTAGCACTTTCTTCACTCTTCATATTTTTAAACCAGAATTAATGCAGTGATCTGAATATAGAATTTTATTTTATGTATGCTGCACATGATTTCGAATAATATTGAGCCATTTCAGATTCAAATATTTCAGATGAAGATTTAAATATTATTAAAAATTTAAAACAAAACTGCTTTTCTAACTTTCCATTTAATATACTATGTTTGTGTGATAATTTTTGTGCAATTCGAGAAGTTTCTTTTCGTAAACTGTCAACTGCCATGTTAAAAAATGGTGTTTTGTAATAAAAGAAATTAACTAATCAATTGAAAAGAGTGCAATTATTCTCGACTTAACGCCTGTTTGAGACTGGCATTTTGCTTACGAAATAATTTATTAAGTATTACTTGAACAAAATTTCTTTGCAATCATTCACACTTACACTCATTTTCCAGACAAAGTTTATATATTAAAGGAAGTAGAAATAAACATTAGATGTGAATGAACGTGCTTTGAGAGCACTACCACTATTTTAATTCAAACTTTTTCTATATATAATTTCTTTTTTTTGGCACAAACGTTTGCGTCGACATATGGGGCAGTTGTTTAATTTAAAGCTCAGTCTTTATGTCCGGGCTGGTAAACGAAAGTTGATGTCGTTATTTTATGAATGTACTAGTAAATAAACGAAATGGTACCATTAACTTCTGATTTTGAGATTTCATCGTCATCTGTTAGCTGTATGAATGTATTTTATTTAGGAAAAGGAAAGACAATTATCAGAATTATAAATTTCAATTAGTGGACAACAGAGGAAACGATGTTAAAATTGGAGACATTTTTGTATGTCATTTCCTTTACAAATTTAATTTCCTTATTGACATTAATAAGAAAGAATTAATTGATGGGAAAATACAGTGGCTCCCAAAAGTGTTCGTACACTTACGATTTTCAATGAAATAGGGCTCTATCCATGAATTAAAATTAATATTTCGGAATAGGTATTTAATAATAAGATCTATAAACTGTTCTTAACAAAACTACATGAAAGATTTTAAGAACATAGTAAAACTTTATTTTTAAGAAATCAATAATCAAAAAGTAACAAAAATTTTATCTCACAAAAGTCTTCGTACACTGAAATATTTTCGGATAAATTCATAACTTAAATTATCGTCTGTCACTTTATTTTGATTTTTGCATTGTGTGGGATTTAGAAAATCGTTTGGCTTTAATTTTTGCTTGCTTACACCGTAATATTCTATTTATTATTTAAAAATGGCTCGTAGTCGTAAAGAAACAACAATAAGCATTCGAAAATTGATTATTTTTCATCATAGTAGTGGTAAATCAGTTCGGAATGTCGCTAAATTAGTTAATTTATCCCATTCTACAGGGCAATATGTGATAAAGCGCTTTAAAGAAGAAAATCGGATCGAAAACAAGGTAAGAAAAGGTTGACCGGCAAAGTTAACAGAACGTGATCAGAGATTTATAATTAGAAAATTTGTGAAAAATCCACGTTTGAGTGCTTTAAAAGTTTCTGCAGAATTTAATGAACAATTTTCTACTCCCCAATTTCACCTGAAACTGTTCGACGAGCTCTCAGAGCAGCTGGATTAGATGGGCGTTCTGCCCGTAAAAAATTTTTTGTTAGTGCGAAAAACTGAAAGCTCTTGCTTTCCTTCTGAAAATAAATGTTAAATAAACCCGAAACGTATTGGAACAATGTCTTATTTGCAGATAAAAGCAAATATAACATTTTTGGTTCCGATGGTATGGAGAAGAAAAAATGAGGAGCTTAATCCCAAGAAATTAGTTGGAACAGTTACGTATGGCGGTAGATGTGTCCTTGTGTGGGGGTGCATGTCAGCATCAGGACTAGGTAATTTGGTATTTTTTGATGATATAATGAATCATGCTCTTTATTTAAACATTTTAAAAGACAATTTAAAATTATCAGCCCAAAATTTGGGTATTGGAAACAATTTTTTTTTTATCAAAATAACGATCCTATGCACACGACTCTCAACGTTCGCCTCTGGTGTCTCTATAATTGTCCACAAAATTTGAAAACACCACCTCAATCGCCAGATTTAAACCCAATAGAACATATTTGGAGAGAACTGTAGATTAGAGTACGAAAACACGGCATTAAAACTAAAAGTGAACTAAAAACAGTAATGAGAGAAGAATGGATGAACATTGATGCAGAAATTACAAAAAAAACATGTGAAATCTATTCCCAAACGCTTAAAAGCTGTTGTGGATGCTAAAGGATATCCTACTAAATATTAATTTAACGAAAAATTAGAATATTTACTAATATGTAGAGATTTTTTTAAAGTGTACGAAGACTTTTGTGAGATAAAGTTTTTGTTACTTTTTGATTATTGATTTCTTAAAAATAAAGTTTTACTACGTTTTTAAAATATTTCATGTAGTTTTGTTAAGAATAGATTATAGATCTTATTATTAAATTCCTATTCTGAAATATTAATTTTAATTCAAGGATACCCTATTTCATTGAAAATCGTAAGTGTACGAACACTTTTGGGAGCCACTGTAAATATCAGTGTTAAGGTGATATCACTGCTATTTCGAGTGATAACGTTGTAGGCATCATGTTGAAGAGGTATTATACGCTGATCATTAGCAAGTTTGAATAAAAAAATGGCAGACATCGTATTCACTTTATTACTCTTTGGAAATAATGGAATTCAGAAAAGGAAATATCTAAATATTTTGGGAAATTAGATAATTGAATTTCAATAATATATTTAGAAAAATTACTCTTATATATTATGATTTGTTGAACAAATCTAATGTTTTTAAAATTGTTTTTCGAATTCACTTAGACGTTGTAATTTAGACTTTCAAAAATGATTAATAGATGGCAGCCCTAGCAAAATGTTTTTCTAATTGAAATCCACTCTATTTTCGATGTTTTTTCAACCAAATCGCTTATAGATGGCATCACGAGTAGGATAAAAATATGCATCAAATTTCGCCGTATTAAATTTCAGTTTGGAAAATTCTTTATTCGAGTTTATTGCAAGTGGAAAATACAATACATAAAAATACAAATTTTTTACATTGTTAATTATATTATTGGATCTCAACTGTGTGTAGAAATTCTCATCTATTTACATTTTCTGCCTTCATTCCTTTCGTTAGAGTTAGATTTTTAGTAAATTAATAATCACCCACAATTATATATCAGCAACAACTATTGATAAGGTTTATTCAGGGTTTCTTCATGGTTTTTAATTATGAAGAATTTTCTGCGATAAAAGAATTTTTTGCATTTTAATTTTTCACTATATCCATATTAACATTTTCCATTATTCAAAAAGAACCAACCAGATTCATTTCCAACTGCGCAGTAAAATCAGTGGATAGAGCAAATTTCGAAATGACGTATGATATCCCAGGTAGCACAAACTGTTGCCCGATATTGTACAATATTGCTCGATATTCTATAATATTATTTGATTTTGTAAAATATTATACAATATTGAGAGTTTTGTTTAATATCCTTGCGCTTCTGGGGATGCGCGCGCAGCTACATAGGATGATCAGTAGCGCCATCAGTTGCCCTCAGCTAATAGGCTACATTTACCACAATGCCCTGTCACACATCTAGACCACCAAGAGTTGCCTGTGTGGTTGCCGGCTAGGAAAAAGGGCGGCAACTGGCTGCTAATAGGGCAAATTGGATACAATGCCAGGCGACTCGCGTAAGCAACCAGCGGCGCCTCTGATTTCTTACAGCTAATAGCGGCCTAATGTGATGCTTTCACAGGTTTGACACCAGGAAAGATCCGTGAACCGATGCCTTATCGTGATGGAGTACACGCGACTTGACCTTGGCGACAGGAAGTTTTGAATACCTGTAAAAGAGAGACACGAGCATGAAATACCTGAAGCGTATTTGAACAGGATGACATTTTTTTATTAGCCGGTCTCTTCGAACTCATTGCTTATTCTGCGAGAATAATGATAATAAGGTATACGCAATGATAAATTTAATATTAAGTCAGCACATTGCAAATTTCGCAAGTTCATGTACTACAAATTTACTGACCGCGAAATGCATTTATATATTTAAAACACCAACAACTTCCTTAGCGGTGCTGTTTGTTTTAAACAATAGAATCACATGGGAAGACTGAAGAAAAAATTACAATTAAAAATATGTCTTTTTAATAAATGGTAGTTATAAAGTTTACCTTTGTGCATAATTTTGTCATTACTGTGCATGCGATTATGTCAAGCGCGGTGTGATAATTTAATTGTGGTTTTCATCGCATCTTACACCAAACTGAATTTGCTGCTTGAAATGTTGCATCAAAATGCAGCAAGAGACGACATACAGTTTCTGCCTTTTATACGACATGCATGTCGACATTCATCAAGTGACGGTGACTTCAAGCAAATTGATTCCACAATTATCAACAACAAACGGTTAGAGATTGTATTCCGTGAAAAAGAAACAAAAAATAAAAACGAACTTTATACAGTTTAAAGAAAAACAAAATAATCAACATCTTAGACCCTAACAAAATGTAGAAGCCTTAAAAATAAAGTCCTATAAAAATGAATGATACATAATTATTGTAATTAACCTTTATAAAATATATAAAATTATAAATATGAATTTCCATGCAGTAATGTACAGAAATGACGGATAATAGAAACCGATGGTTAAACGAAATTTTATTGTTATTTTCCAATTCGAATTCACGAAGGAGAAAATGACTGTCGAATCTACGCTTCGAAAACTTAGTTAGTTAAACGTTCCATTTTGAAGCAACACGAGGACTATTTTGGGATGGATTTTGATTTGACTCGTAATTTTGAACCGCAGTGAGATGACAAGGACGACGACAGAGCTGGCAACCTCCGTCTCCAAACTTCCACACAACACCAGCGGGAACTACATATGACGTGCAGCAGAACCCTCCGGCTCATGCATCGAAATTTTACCACTTGGCCAACGCGGCTTTGCGTCCCTAAAAGAAACCTCGCTCCATTATGTAAATCACTCTTTTCCGTTGCTGGAGGAATTGTAAACGGTTTCGAAATGGGCATGCGAGAAAACAACCACAAATTTATTTTCTTGGTGTAGAAATTTTTGATAGTGCAACTTCCTTAATAGTGTTGTGTATTGGAAAGAAAAATGGCAAACTCTCAAATATCAACCAACACACTATTTATATAAAAAGTTTCATTTTTAGTAAAGTGGTTGTTTTTAAAAGTTTATCTATTCGTCTTAGTGTTCATGTCATATATTTTAAACGTATATTACTAATTTAATTTCGGTTTATATTTCACGAATCTGGCATTTCCTGATTTTAATGTTGCAAGCATAAATAACATAAGATAACTGCAGCAAAACAAATAACGAACAGTTTATACTTTTTATACAACATGCATGTCGATGTTCATCAAGGGATGGTGTCGACATACGAATTGATTCCAATTTACAAATCAATAACAAAGAAATGCAGAATTGAAGCAGTGAATTATCTTACTTTATACAATTGTCAACAACCAAAGGTTAGAGGTTTCTTTACATAAAATAGGAACGAAAAATATATTCTGAATTTTCATAATTTAAGCAAAAGCTATATAAGCTACTGCATAGGACATAACAAGAGGTCTCAAGAATATTCTAGATTCTTTTATTAATCACCGTGTTGTGGAAAAATAAAAATTTGCGTATTAAACATTTTTAATATTACTGGCTAAAAAACTCAATTATTGGTGAGCTTTTATGTTATATCGTTGTTTTGTGGAAATTGACAAACTTTTCCTGATTGTCGTCTGCTTCTACATGTATTGTGAACGTTGCAAATCAGTGCTGTTTTATAAGGTTTGTGATCACTTCTAACTATAATAACACCATAAAATACAAAAACAATGTATTCTCAAATTGCAGTTAATTTTCTTTATTGGTTTAAATGAGCTTCAACTGCCAAAGTTATTTCCCATATTTAAGTTAATAGCGGATATCAGAACAGAAAAATAGAACTACCGAAATCTCAAGGAAATCAGCCAATTCGAAACAACAGAATGTTGTGTCAGATACTGTGACCACACAGTCTGGAATTTTACCTGGGGGAACAAGGTAGAAGAGAATGTTTAGCATAAAAATAAACATAGATGCGATGAAAATTGTTTTTATGCAACGTTTATGCTATGGTTTGCAAGGAGAAATTCACAAAACCACTATGGCTCAACCAGTCTTCAAATTTAGATAATTTTGAATACATTAAAATATTAGAGTAAATTCTGAAGTTACTTAAGCTGTATTATACAACAGGCAATCTAAATTTAAATCAGAAAAAGAGAAAGAAGGTTTGAAAAAATAAAAAACTGTTGGAGTTGTAGATCATAATTTGGTTTGAAGACAAAGAAAAAAAACCAAGCTCCATTCTAGAGCGGGCAGTCTGGATTTAAATTTATAAAAGAAGAAAACAAACAAAGTTTTTAAAAACAAGACAATGATGGAGCTCTAGATCGCAACTTGGTGAGAAAGATAAAGAAAATCTTTCAAAAGCATGACAGTAAAAATAATTATCGAGAAAGTAATAATGTGAATACGGTTTAAAATCCAGTTGGTAAAAATATCCGTTTTCAATAGTTTCTCAACAAAAGGTTCATTATGATTTTGGAAAATAATTGGAATGTCCTTCACTAGTTTTGAATTAACTCGAAGAAACAGGTGTATATAAGAAGTGACATTTGAAACTCATGACTTGCTTAAATTATTTGTTTCTCGTTCTTTATCATATATTGCATTAATTCTGGGAATAATGAGTGATATTTGACCAAAAGATGAATAGCTTTCTTATCGGTTCTATCTTATCGGTTACTCTATAAGTCATCAATGGTTATTGTGAAGCAATTTATCTTAGAATATGTTGCATATAAAGATAGATTTTTGTGGATCTTTAGGTCTTTAGATCAAAGGTAAGTGACATTTGGTTTCGGTTAATCAATGTTTTTGTCAACAATATTTTACTTTATATTATACGACATAAAGATCGTAAATATCGTATTCGATAAAAAATTCAACCTAAAGATGCCGATAAATATCCACAAAATCAGACATGCAGTAAGACAATTTTATAAATAAGAAGAGCAACGGCACTTACATAAAAAATATTAATTTAAATATTATTATGGAAATTACAGTAGGGACTGAATGACGTTTGTCGTTTATGCGAACACGACCTGTAAGAAAAGTTAAACTCCTTTTAATAGGAAAATGGAAAAATTACATAGTTTCAGTAGGGTTAAGTCACAGGAGGTTGACTATGATTTCAACAAACAAAAAATCATGGATGACAGGAGAAATTTTTACAAAGAGGGTAAATAACCCCTATATCAGATATTTAAAAAGTTCAGAAATGTTAGTTATAGGTTGCTGAAAATTGAGTATTTTCTTCCCCCTTGACATTTAAAAACAAATTGAGATTGGTGGCGTTGCTTGTTAAGGGAAGCTATACGTTATGTAAAAGTTATTCTTTCCTGTAACGAATTTGATCTTAATTTAGACATATCAACAATTTGGATGTTATGACAAAATCCCAGGTTTCATCAATCTTGCTCATCGAGGTTTTTAATTATTGTGTTCACATACACATGGGAAGACAGCTACTCAGATAATATTACAGAAATGCTTTTTAGAATCCCTGGAGATATAAATAATCGGCATTTATTAAATTATCTGCATCAACATCTTTGTCGATTACGCAACTTTCTCTTTCTCACATGAAAAGGTAAAAAAATAGTGAACTTATTTTCTAAATATTGGAAGAACTATATTACGTGACGTGAGTTTTGAGCGTGATGTTCAATAACAAAATTATCAATGAAACGTATTCCCTGTAAACTCCTACATTTGGGTGGCCTTGATTTTTTGAGGTTCTAATTTCAAATCGCACACCCTCCATTTTCGTTCCTTTTCTTCGTAGAAACAATTAGAGGCCTCATTTGTTCAAATCAAAGATCTGGAACACATGCCGCATCGCGGTAGAAGTAGGAAGCATGTGGTAAAAGCAGCGACTTGTCCGTTCATGTCTCGCTCCTTCCTACGCCGGCGTCTCGCTCTCAGTCTACTCTAGGCGCTGTTCGGATCAACTATTAGTACAATTATGGCTCCGAATTCGAGAAGTGGTGATCGAAATATTTTCTTAATTGGCAGTGAACGTCGCTAAATGACCGGATGCAAACTTCTATCTAATTGGCAAGTACTATCGGTGCTATTTTATAATTTACATGAAGTTAAATTATCCATAAGGGAAAGTGCCAACTTGGTAGTACGCGAATGCCTCATTTTCTGGGAGAAAGCAAGGATTCCTACAAGAGCGACACCTCATTACGTAGAGAAGATCATGAGGATGTACAATCATTGGCACAATCTTGAAAAAAAGTGCCTATCGTAGGACAGAAACGCAAGAAAATGAACATAACTTTATGTCAGATATAAATAATTTATTTGATATTGCTCACGCTAATGCCTTGGAAATCATAAAAATTGAAGAAGACAGAAAATTTTTATTGAGTCAAAGAGAACCAGGACAGAGAGGATGTCTAATGGGAATCGATATGAAGCTAGCAAATCGTAAAGAAAGGGTATTATTGAGAGTCATAGAACAAGAAAACAGACTGGCTATGGCTCATCTTAGTTCGGAGATCGATGACAATTGCATGGATTCATCAGAAGAATCGTCAGGTGCCGAAGATAGTTCTGATCAACCTGGGCCTTCATCAAACATTACCTAGTCGTCTCTTGAGGAAAACATAAATGCGCAGATAGAATTAAGAATGGGAATTGTACGTGGGAGGAAATGTTTCTTAACTCCAAATATAATGGCTGTACTCTATCGATTCCGCATTAGTCAGAGAAATGCCGTTTTTATTCTCGAAGCCGTAGCTTGATTCTTTAGAACACAATATAGATGAATTGGCAATCAATCGAAATACGATCCAAAGATATCGGGAAGATTTTCGTAAGACGAAAGCTACTAGGATTAAAAATTGTTTAAAGAAAATGAACGTAGTTTCGTATACGTTCATTGGGATGGTAAATTGCTACCTGCTTTAAATGTGAGAGATTTAAAAAGTGAAAGACTGCCTATTATTGTTACATATAAAGATGAAGAAAAATTGTTGGGAGTGCCAAAATTAGAAAATTCTTCAAGGAAGGAGAAAGCTATGGATGTCTGGAATGTTTTAAAAGATGGGAAGATAAAGCTCAAATTCTCTGTTCTGACACAACTAGTTCTAGTGGCCGCGGCGAGGAAGATCCTCCAAACAACCGGCAGCGCTAGCTCCAAGCGGCCTTGAATTAAATGTGTCAACTTTCATCCCCAAATCCGTTCCCGAAAGAATTTTGAACATTACATCAAGTTTAGTTTTCGGCCAATTGCGGTCGGAATTGATAATAATCTAATACTTTTAAAATAAAGTTGTGTTAGTCTATTAAAAAATGTATTAATGAATATAAAGGTGCGGTCACAGAAAATTTATGAGTAAATGGGAATAATATCTCCGCAAGTTGACATGGTGGTGTTTACTAAAAGTTGTATATTGATAACAGCTGAAACCTGTGTCAGTAATTTGCAGTTAATAAGATAACATCAATATAAATAAAAATAAGATCATAGTTCAGTGATGTCAAGTGTGTGTAAAGTGTAGCAAAAGTACATCTTTATGCAATAAATAAATCATAGTTCCATGTTGTGAGTTTCTTTTTCCGATTCCTCTATTTTTAACTATTCTAACCAAACGGTTCAATCTATAAAACTGTGAAGAAGATTATTTGTTATTCATGTAATGCTTTTCTGTGTATTTATCTCAATAGGTTTCATTTTTTGGATTGTTTAATATTGATAAAAGCAATCATTTGATTGTAATTATTTTAATATTAAAGTAGAGACTTGTGTTAATAAGTCGTTTACAGAAGAAAAATAGCTAACCTTTAAAGACTGATAAGGAATAATAATAATCGAGGTCAAATGTTCACCAAACGACTAGGTATTGGCATCAGAAAAGGGTGTTGCTATTGGAAGTTTTGAGCTTGTAGATAGGCCCTTATTTAATTTTTAGACACGAAATATTTTAGAGGACATTATTTCCTTTAAAATGGCATCCTTCGTTTAGATTTACGATGCATGATGCGAGATTAAAACTCGGTGAGACTGTTTCTTTTTTCCGCGACCAAGAATCAATTTAGAGGATTGACTTTTGGTCATGACTCTTCTTTACATCTACATCGTTAGTGATTCGGGACAAGAAGACACGGTTAAAACTCCAAAGGACATTCCTAAGACCAGAGAATCTCAACATAAGAAATTGCTTTATTTTAACCATTTTGTCTCGGTTTAATCCCGAACTTGAATACATTAAAGAGAAACGTTTCTCAGACTATGACACATCTTCTTTTAACATATTGCCATTTGGCCGCAAAGAATGCTTTGACGCGTATGCATGCTGCAAACTGAAGGTGCGATTAGAAGTGAAAGTCGCCACTCCTAATAAGTTTTATATTTAATTTTTGTTCTCATTTTACTATTTTGCGCTGCATCTTATTTCAAGCTGGAATCTGGCAACCCAGTTCAGTTTTGGTTTGGATTCTTAGATCGGGGAAAATCACGTTAAGCTAAGCTATATTACGTTATTTATGATTTAAGAAAATGTTTTATATCGTTAAGATCTACCTATTATTAGATCAATCTATGTCAACTTCATCATGAAAATATCCTCATCAAACTCTTTGTCTTGTGTTGCGATGTCAACAGAATTCAAACGGAAACTAGAGTTCCGAGTCATAACAGGGAATGTGCTATCATCTCAAAATGTGTTTGCAATATATTTTAGTTTTTAAGAATAATTTATCTATAATTTGTAAATCTTTGCGTTAGTGTCTTATTTCCCCTGTAGGTAATATCTGGAACTAATGTTATGTTTTTGTTTTCCGCAGTTTCCACCTTTCTAAGATGTTATCACTCTAATAGTACAAGATGCTATGCAATTTTACACAGCATTCGGCATATCGAACTACATTGTAAAAATATTATACAATATCCTGTGCTTAAAGGTCAGTCCTCTCACAAAGTTTGGTGCTACACTATATGATCAAAATTATCCGGACGCTTTCAGATTTTCACATCTTTTAGAATTTCGCCAGAAATGTGAGACCAATAGTCCTTGAGCTTCGACCATGTAAATGATAGATTCTAACTCACATTTTACAGTGAAGATTCTGTTATGAGCGCATTTAGGGGGCCGACCAGAAATTGATGCAGAATAAAAATTTCTCGGCTCACCATGTTCCACAGAAAGCAGACAATGATTATAAATATTATCATTGGTTTTGCTCGATAAGCACATTGCCTATCTGCATTTTCATAAAAAAAGGATGTTCTGGAAGATTTAATGAGTTTCTTAAAAAATTCTCTAATTTTATCTCAGGTCTATTGCTTATAACATGCAGTGTTTCCCAACGAGTAATACGAAATTTGCAGACAATTTTAACAGGTGTTAGAAAAGTGTTCCATAAATATTTGAAGTTAATATTATGAATATCAGAAGTATTATGAATATTATTAGTGAATAGTTTTTTACTGCGCATGGGCAAGACATAGCGTAAATGTTCTTTCACAACTTCAAAGCCAGATATACAGGTAAATTATATAAAAATTCCAGTCGAAAACTATTAAGATTTAGAAAGATATCGACATTGTAACGAGATGAAGTTCTGCTTTTCTCTGAAAGAATGATGAGTGGTTTTACACAAATTGATATTTTTAAAGCATGAATCTTCAGATAGTAATCTTCGAAATCGTTAAATTAAGAAACTTATATATAAGTATGCCTGTGTTCTCAGAATTTGCTACTTTTGAATTAGCTAGATTTTGATTTGGAGAGTCGCATTTGACTCACCTCCGTGATTCACACCTATTAGCTAATTAAGATGTCTACTTCTCTGTTATAGTTAACAGATAGTACAGGAGGAGCCATAAAATCAGATAGAGAGTCCGAGTCTCTTTATCACGGCTGGCTTTATCATTTACAAGAACATTCTTGCACTTTAAAAACTGTCTTCCAACTTCTTTCGTCCATTGGATTTTTATCTTGTCCTTCATTTTTGCATCTTTAAGATATTCATATAACAGTGTCTGATTCTTTCTTCTTTTAGAGAACGACGATAAAATTCAAGAATTCCGAGAAAGGTTCTTGGTTCTTGAATATTTTCGGGTCGTTTGTAGTTGCTGACAGCTTGAAGTCTTTCTGACAGAGGACGAAAACCTTGGGAATCTTTTTTCCATTAAGTCCATTTAACAGTTAAATTTTTTTAAATGTTTGAAAGGAAAATATTTTAGCAACTCTTGACAACTTCAACTTTTATGTGTGATAAAAAAACTAAAATTAGATTTTATTTTGAAGTATTTATTCCTTGAGGACAAAATGTATCCGCAAAAAATGTTTAGAACGATTTCTTCTAGAACACCGAAATTTAATTTTAGAAGTTTAATTAAATAATTTATTTTTCCTTTAAAAATGATAAAAGAATGCATTCGTATACTGTAGAATTGTGAACATTATTTTTTTATATATGAATTACTGAAAATCATTTTTCTCTTAAATCCATCATCCAGCGTTTATCATATTCAGTGGAATCTATTTATATCAAAATGGTAAATGAAGAAACCTCTATTTACAATAACTTTTAAACCAAGATTTTAATTCTTAAACAGAAAAATGTTCTTTCTAACTTTTTAACACGAATATACTCAATTACGTTTAATGGAATTATCAGTTATTTCTCTACAATTCAGAAAGAAACTGAACTACAAAAATGTTCTCCGACCTACAGCACCTATTCTAAAACCCGCAAACGTCAGTCATATGGGTTTCATTGACTTTCATTTTCTGAAACAGGTTCTTCATAAAGATAGAGAGTGTAAAGATTTCTGCTTTTTGAGTTTTATTTGTATTTAATCCTTCTCTACTATTTAAAATGCTTGTAAGATATTTTATTGTCCTTTGGGCACTAAAATATTTCACAATCGTCCTACATTCATTTTACAATGAAGTTTGTTGAATCTCTGTCTACGAATAGAGATACACGGTGCTCAAAATACAGATCTAGGTTGAAATCGCCTCCTATTCGTTTAAATGGCCATTTCCCGGTACACTGTGTTGTTTCAAAATATACTAAGCGTTGTTGCATACTGTTAAATGTATAATACGTTTCGACAATCATTGCAAACGTGCAACTGGTACTTACATCGCGTGAAAATATCTTAACGAGTCAGATGAGTTTCAACACAACATTTAAATGTCTTATGTGACTTCCTTTTCTCTTCATATTTTTAAGCCAGAATTAATGCATTCATCTGAATACCGAATTTTATTTTTTGTATGATGCACATGATTTCGAATAATATTGAGACATTTCAGATTCAAATATTTCATATGAATATTGAAATATTATTAAATAAATTAAAACTGACTTTCCCTTTTAGATACTATGTTAGTATGATAATTATTATGAAATTCGAGAAGTTTCTCTTCACTGTCAACAGCCATGTTATAAAATGATGTTTTGCAATAAAAGGAATTAAAACGGGAGAACATTCATCAATTGAAAAGAGCGCAATTATTCTAGACCTTCACGCCATTTGGAGACTGACATTTTGCTTATGAAATAATTGATTAAGTACTACTTGAACAAAATTTCTTTACAAAAACATTCACACTTACATTCATCTTTTATACATAGGTTATCCATTCAAAGAAGTAGAATTAAACATTAGAAATGAATGAACGTGTTTTGAGATCTCTACCACTATTTTAATTCAATCTTTTTTTAGATATAATTTTTTTCCACTTAAAGGAATATATAAAAGTAGCTAAGTTAAATTTTCTTTAATTTAAAGCTCGGTCTTTCATGTCCGGGCTGGTAAACGAAGATAAAATTAAAGTCGTTATATTTTGAAGGAATAGGAAGTAAACAAAGAGGTTTTATTTACTTCTGATGTTCAGGTTTCAACGCCATCTGTTAGCTGTGTGAAATTTTTCCATTTGGAAACAGGCAGGAGGAATAACAATTATCAGAATTATACATTTCAATTATTGGACAACAGGGGAAGCGATGTTAAAATTGGAGAAAAATTTATATGCCATATTAATAGGACGAGTTTTCATTTTCGTTTATTTACATTAAAAACCATTACCTTCCTATTTCCGGTGTAATGCTAAGTCAATGGAATCTTCAATGGAAGAGAAAGGCAAAAAGAAATACAAATAAAGTCGTGGTTTTTAATGCATGTAAACAAAACAGATAACTCGTCTGTCAGAGATAATACGCAGAGAAGAAGTACCAGAAGTATCATTACGGAGTTTGTTGAAAGACCGCAACGCCGCCAGCTTATATACACAAAACTAGTCACTTTGATTTCAGCCTTGTTCGAATTAGATCGGGAAACAAAGATAAAAAAAATGGCCGTGCCTCTAATTAATAGGCGCGGATCCATTATCACTAATTCCTCATGAATCTTTACACTAATGATAGAACCTCGCATCGGTACAACTCTGTTTATCCGGGAGAATTTTACTTAACTGAAATTATTCCCAACAATGCTTTCCAAGCTTGAATGTGCAATTCGATTTGACAGATGACAATTTATTTTTTCATCCCCAACCACTCCTGCAGTCAGTAAAATTACATGCTACACAAAAGGGAATGGATTGTGGAAAATTAACCAATCTTCAAATTTCTTGCAATCATTGTGATCCCTGGTTACTTTGGATAGCATTGTGTCCACATGTTATTCAGTGGTGCAAAATGATACGCCACAAAAGTTCTCCACCTGTTAGGATTCTTCCATAACTGTAGGCATAGGCGCAGCTCCTTTAGCAAATGTGCTTATCGGTAATTTGCGTTTCGATATTTAAACATCCAGTACTATTCATAGTTCTCATCAGTGTCTGTTCGATGGTGGGTTGAGGGGAGCCAGCCTCTCTCACACATTATAGGAGAAGGCGCAGTAGCTTAAGTCATCGGGATATGTGATGTTTTTACAGTTGGCACAGACTGAGCTATGAATATCCCGCCAAATTTTATGAGCTGAAAGTGAAACCGGTCTTCTAAGAAGCCTTCTAAATGAATTGGATCAGGATGGATTCAGTTGATGGTGAATATCCAGCTCAAGGAACTGACCTTCGAAGAGGTTGATCTTATTACTGTCAAAGGCTTCTTTTGATGTAGGATCTGATGCTGTACCATATCGAAATAGTGATAATTTTCATATAATGCATTATACATCAGAAAAATGAGGTCAAAAATACAAAATATTCTATTTAAAAAAAACTCAAAAAATTGACGTTTTTTGAACTCGCATTGTGCCTAAACTACTTTATCTAAATACAGAAGTGAGGCAACATTTGACGCAGAATTTTGTTTGCTCTAACTGTTGTATGGGCAAATGTTTTGAGAAATGTGTTGTTTGTGATTTATTGTCTGAAAACGGAAATATGGCCCAAAAATTTGGGGATTTCGGTCAACCCCACCTGAAGCAGTATCTGAAAATTAGAGCAAACTTCAAATGACCTTCGCACTGGTAAATAAAGAGAATAAAACTCTTCCAGCTTTTCGCGAATTAATTGGAGGCACGGCTATTTTTGGTCTTATTTTTCTGTCCTAATAGTGTATTTCTTACATACGCACTCCTGCTGGAAGGTTAAATGTTTCAGTTTCACTTTTTACCGTGCCGATCTATCGGTTCTAACGATTACTAGAAAAGCACTATTTGAGATTTTTCGGTTCAATTGCAATGGTCTATAAGGAACAAACTGTTTTCATCTGCCTAAGAGTCAACTGGAGTTTTGCCTGATTAACCCTTCTTTATTAAACATGAAAGATACAGAGCAAAAATAATATGCATTTCAAACAATCTGAATATATGAATACTTGGAATGTTTCGACGTGCAATGTTTTGACTTTACTTGATTCATGTTTGAAAAGATAGAATTTTATAATTGATTTTCCATTCACTTCTTCGAGTCCCTAAGTTTTGACATTTCGTACACTCTTGCGTTCCTGTGACAATACGCTATTTTAATATACTCAGAACGTAATTATCAGTCTACTGATTATATAACTGAATTTTTATTCCATAGCCTTGCGCTGAATGGAAGTGAATTTGAAAAAAAATTGATTTCAAGCTTCTATGAAATTTATAATAATGAATCCAAAATTAAGGACTAGAAATAAGAAAATATTTATAAAATAATTCTACATTTTAGAACACATATAAAAATGCTTTTTAAAAACCCACTTTTGTTAATTTTTTATTTATTTCTATGTATTTCACTCGTCGTTGACCAAACAATCAAAATATCGCTTATATCTATTGTTGAATTGGTTTATACAATATTTGAATCACGTAATATTATAACTATAAAGATTTTAAAGGGCACATTTTTGAATTAAGATTTTTTTTGAAATTCCAATCTGCACTTAAAAAGGAGAAGTGTATTTGAAATTTATACATGAGATGTCTTAGTAATACTGCAAGGATTGCTGTGCCTGTCATCTACTACTTAATTTAGCGTTGTCCTAGTGAAGTACCATTTTTTCCTCCTTTAAAACACACCATGGATTCTAAATTTAGATCGGTGCTGTTGGTTTGACTTGTACCACGAGAATGTGCAGTGACTTCACGCAAAAAGAGAAAATTACACAAAAACCAAATACGCAATTATACTACTAGAAAAAATCTGAATGACTATTTTTTACAAAATGAATTATTGTTTATAACTGGTGTATTTTGAAGAGATTACATGTTAACCAACTGGGAATGGATTGTGGCAAATAAACCAATCATGAAAATTTTTGAAATCATTGTTGTCCTTAGTTACTTTGGATAGCTTTGCGTCCACATGTTGTTCAGTGGTGCAAAATGATACACCACAAAAGTTCTCCACCTATTCGGATTTTGCCATAATTGTAGGCATATTCGCAACTCATTTAGAAAATGTGCTTATCGGTAATCTCCCTTCCGTGAGTTAAACCTCCAGTACTTTTAATAGTTCTCATCAGTGTCTGTTCGATGGTGGGTTGAGGCGAGCCAGCCTCTCCCAGAAAATAGTATGAGGCGCAGTAGCTTAAGTCATCGGGATAGGCGAGGTTTTTCCAGTTGGCACAGTCTGAGCAATGAAAGTCCCACCAAATTTGAGCCCCGAGCTGAAAATGGATGGATTGAGTTGATGGTGAATGATCAGCTTAAAGATCTAACCTTTGAAGAGGGTGATCTTAATACGCTCAAAGGTTTCTTTTGATGTAGGATTTCATGCTGTATCATATCGAAATAGCTGTGAGTTTCGTATGATGTATTTTACATGTGAGGAACGAGGTCAAAAATCTAAAATATACTGTTATTGCAAAAAATGCTGAAAATTGACGTTATTTGAACTCACATTCTACCTAAACTACCTTATCTAATTTCAAAAATGGAAGAAACATTTGACGCAGAATTTCATGAGCTTCGACTTTTGCATGTTTAAAAGTTTTACGAATTGTGTTATTTGTGAGTTATAGTCAAAAAATGGAAAAATTGCCAAAATTTTCGGGAGTTTAGTGACCTCTCCACCTGAAGCAACATCCGAAAAGTGGAGCTAATTTCAAATAACTCTTTCCACATATAAATAAAGGGATTCAAACTGATTTCAGTTTTAAGCGAATTAATTGGAGGTACGGCCATTTTAGGTAGATTCCTTATAGGAAATCTACCCATTGCAATGGTTCTCACGACACGACTTTCGGAAAATTTCTGCAGATCTTCACCGATCATGACCCCTAGAACACAAAACCACCCTTCGTTAAAAAGTTTATATATATATATATATATATATATATATATATATATATATAAAACAAATACGAAACAAACATAGCAGAAATATAAAAGCAACATATACATAATAAACATTCATAAAACATTTTTATCATATTTTAACATTTTTTGACTTTCATGATATTGATATATATATATATATATATATATAACGCTTTTTCCCATGTTATCTTGTGAACACGATAACTGGAGTAATTTTGATGTAATTTTAACAAGCGTGGAATATGTTGTAAGGACAGTGAAACTCTCGGTCGAGTTCGTAGATGGGCTATCCAGCTCAAAGGGGAGGGAAACGGTGGGGGTTGGAAACATTCATTTTTTCATAATTCCTTTAGAATTGAAAATAGAAAGAAACTTCCAATTAGCCGAATTATTGCCTTATCATAAAAAACAATTCTTATATTTAAACTTTTTCGATAGCTACAATTTATTAGAAGTTATGAGCCGAAAAGTGATTTTCCCACCCTTTCCCTCCCCTCCTCCTAACTTAAAGTATGTTTTAACCTATGCATGTTATCCCTTGTTGGAAAGATCTCGTTATTTGCAATACTTATGAGAATAGAGGGCAAAATGTTCTTTTCCTTATTATTAGTAGAGACGTGTATATATATATAACGCTTTTGTCCATGTTATCTTGTGAACACTATAACTAGAGTAATTTTGATTAGATTTTAATCGGCGAGGAATATGTTGTAAGTTCGGTGAAAGTATCGACCGAGTTTGTATATGGGCTAACCAGCTAAAAGGGGGTGGAAATGGGGGGGACTGAATATTTCATTTTCCTATAATTCCTTTACGATTGAAGGTAGAATGAAAACTCAAAATAGGCGAATTATTGCCTCTTTATAATAAACAACTTTTGTATTGAAACTTTTTTGATAGCTACAGTTTTTTAGAAGCTATGAGCTAAAATGCCACTTTCAATCCCCTACCCTATTTTATTATTTCCCCATAGCTCTGTTACGACTAAAAATAGGAAAAGAAAAATTCAATTAGGCGAATTATCACCTTATCAGGACGAACAACTTTTATATTAAAAGTTTTTGTCAGCTAAAATTGCTTAGAAGTTATGAGCCGAAAAGCGATATTCAATTCCCGAGCCCGCCCAATTTATAATTTTCCCATTACTCTGTTACGATTGAAGATATAAAGAAACTTTCAATTAGGGGACTTGTCACCTTATCATAACAAACTACTTTTATATTGAAAGTTTTTTGACAGCAAGAAATACTTAGATGATATGTGCTCCCATCAGCCGCATTCACTCCACTTTTTGTACGGTAAACAAGGTGATATACCTGGCTTTGCTCCGGATTAAAATTCCTAATATTTTTATGTAAAATATTAGGCATTATGTCTAATATTTTTAATGTAAAAACTACTATTGTATAAAAATCATAATACACAAATTCCTTTTCTGATCTGAAACGTTTTTAATTAAAACTAGCTACGTGACCCGGCGTTGCACGGGCTATCTCGAATAATGCGTCATTCATTGAAGGAGAGAAAAAGTGAGGTCATGTGACATATGCCCAACATTCTCTCCTAAATAAATAAGGAGAAAAGAGCGGTTCAATCATTCCGTTCTCGTAAAGGCTTCAAAATATACTTTTAAAAAATCGCAAAAATAATCTTTATTTTGTAAAATTACTATTCCGGAATTATTTTTTGTCTGACTTTAGTACGGAAGGAATGAGATAACCCAGCGTTGATTGGAATCCGTATTTCTTCATATGCCCGCCTCCAGTTTATATACACATGAAGCAAGATGCACTGAGTACATGAAATCTAAAAGTGAAACCTCATAGAAAACAATAGGTTTAGTAAAAACCCTATATGAGCGATTTAATTTTCCCTGTTTCTTTATATCAATTGCCAAAACCCACACAAAACTCTATCCACATTGACTTGTTGCATTGTTCAGGTTTCCATATTGCAACAATACATTTTTTTTATTTCTGTCAGCGTCACTTTTTTATTATTGTTGTAACAATGTTCTTTAAAGTAAACGAATTCAACAATAAAATATATTTTGAATAGCGCTGCAACAATGAAAAGTATTGTTATAAAGTATCCGAAACAATGAAAAGCATTGTTGTCAATTAGTTTTTAATTAATATCTTTTTCACTAATTAAAATTTCGGAATATAAATGGCCGAAACGGCTTCCCTGGATTATTCCCCATCTTTTGGTACTTTCCGCGCGCTTCTCCGTTTGGCGGTTCGTGAGAAGATAGAAGGACATACATACATACATACGTTTGTTTACCTTCGAATTTTAATAGAGTAGATGAGAATATCAATTGAAACAAACGATTTTTAGAAACAGCTGTTTTCTCCATAAATTATTATTTGTTATATAGGTACTTCAGTACTTCAAATTTCGTTAACAATTGCTAAAGTAAAAGAAAGGAAGGTTTCAATGTATATTTTGAAACAATTACATTAACTAGTTAATTATTCATAAATTTAAAGAATGAAAATCAATCAATAATTATTTGGTCCTGATATAAATTGTTAATCGTCTACTTTTAAAATTTTCTTTTAGCATTAGTCCAGAATTCTATGAATGTATTCTGTCAACTATATATATTTGTATTATTCTTGTTCTTCTACAATAAAGAATATTGTTATGAATTCTGTATAAAATTGCTTTTGAAAAAAATATTAAAATGAGAGAAACAAATTGTATGGAAATGAAATGTTTGTTACTGAAATGCTAATTTTTAAAAAAAATTTAATAAGGTGTAAAAATAGTTTCGTGAGATAATGTTTTCCAAAGATATCGCGGAAAAACGCCTTGCTTAATTTTTAATTAACTGAAATTGTAAGTAACTTTTGGGCTTTGAAAAGTTAAGGTGAACATTCTCTTGTCTTAAATAAAAAGAGTGCAAAGTCTGGTTGAAATCAGTCCAGTGGTTTAGGAGGAGATGTGGAGCATACATACAGACACAATAACTTTTATTTAAATTAAGATAATTATTAGATAATTACAAGATTAAGATTGCTGGCATATACTATGAGCCATAAAAATGTTTTAGTGAAGATATCGTAACAATTAATTAAATATTTAATTTTATTTAAGTAAGTAGTTCCTTTTAATTAATAAAACATTTAAATTTAATAGTTAATTTGATAATTAGTTAATTTGACTGATTACTTTAATTTCATGTTTAACTGAACATGACTGAACTAAGATTTGTTCAATAAATTTAATATAAAATAGCCAAAAAAGCTAGATATATAAGAGTTCCCTTTATCCTTTTCAATATTGAAAAATATCTCATTAACTTTAAAATTGCTTTTGTGTTTTCTGCCTGGGTATTTGCTTTTAACAGTCGATGGAAATTTATATTTCCTGTTCAAAATGGTTGCATTGATATCCTGTGCTTTAAACACACGTGTTAAATTTGGAACTCACAATGTTTAATAATTTTTATTCTCTTATATGTAAAGAATTTAGTGACTATTATCTCTGTAAACAGGGAGTTCTCTAAATGAGCACATTCTAACAATGTTTAAATGTTTCATATCATGTGATTTTACTATATGACAAAGTCACGTTCGCACTATTATGTGGTAACCTAGATTTAATAAACTAATTTAGAGTGTTTCTTCATTCGCGCTAAGTGTCAATTTCTTGCTACTGTTTCAGATAGGCTGGCTTAATGTTATCTAGGGGATATTTGCGCTGCTGGGATATTAATTTCTTTATGATTCCTACGTGATGAATGATTATGTGTTGGGATATAAAAAAATTTTGACCAATTTACTGACCAATAAATCTAGCATAATTTTCTGGAATGAAAAATGGAATGATAAAACCTTGATATAGATAAAAATTAAATGTCATGAAAACAGAATCACAGCGTAAATATTGCAATGCGTAGAAATAACAAAGCCATTGGCTATGTCTATATTGATCAATATGTTCATTACTTCTGTAACATTAGCGTAAAGGAATCTACCTTTGCCTTCAAGCTTGTCGAAAAGGGATTTTTTAGTCTTAGTTTCCTGTCCTACTTGTGTATTTCTCACATACGTGCGACTGCTGGAAGGTTACATGTCTTAAAGTGTCACTTTTTGCCGTATCGAGCTCTCGGTTCTAAAGATTACAGAAAATAAAACTGTAAAAAGCAATAAAACACTATTTTAATTTTGTCGGTCCATTTATAATGATTTACAAGGGACAAATGTGTTTCATCTGTCTAAGAGTCAACTGAACACTAGACAGCCCGATACCTGCAGGTTTCATAATAAAATATTATATTTTCATTAAGAACTTTTAACAGTTTAAAACCTTCAAAATGTTAGAAAATTAAAATCTTTGCAGGAACCCTTGAAAACTTCTGTGAATAATTAAACAAGCAAATTACATTTTATTTTGAATTATTTATTCTTCGAGGAAAAAATTTATCTCTATAAAATTTTAAGTCCATTTCTCCAGAATCAACGAAACCGGATTTTAGAACTTTTAATTTGCTTTTTGTTTAAAAATGATAAAATATCTGCATCTGTTTACTGCTGGATTGTAAAAGCTATTTTTTATATTTGAATTTGAAATATAACTACTTTCTGAAATTATTATTCAGCTTTATATATGTACAATGCAATCGATTTTAATCCTAAGGGCTACTGAAGAAACTCTACTTGAGATAATTTTTAAAACAAAATTTTGATTAATAAATGAAAAATATTTTTATTTTTTTTGTAGCAGGATTACATTAAGTAATGTTTTCTGGACTTATCAGTGAGTCCTCTTCAATCCAGAAACAAATAGAAGTGCAAATTAAATTTCTGAAGATTTGAAATACAGCCCCAGACTTAAAAACTTTTAATGTCTCTCATTTCGGCTTAATTTATCTTATTTTTCCAAAGCATGGTTGTTCTTTATGAAAACGAGTTCCAGAATAAAATCTGTATTTTGAGTGTTTATTTGTATTTAATATTTTTTTCTGCTAATTGATAGGCTTGCAAAATATTTGATTGAAATTGGTAGTTGTTTTACAATGAAATTCCCTGGATTTTTCTTTTCGAATAGCAAAACACGCTTCTCCAAATAGACACCGAGATTGTCAGTTTATGAAATAATCTTCAACGCTTTGAAATGGCCATTTCTGGTATACTATACTGTTTCAAAATATACTATATGCTGGGATGCTACTGCAGGTATATGTTTCTTATGGATATATTTTCAAGGATTATTTGCGCTTTTCTAGACTACTACTATAAAATTTGTAAAGCGTAATTTGGAAATACTGTAATTGCGAATAATCCGTTATTTGCAAGTACTGTACTTGCGAATAATCCTTTATTTGCAGGTACTTTAAATACGAATGATACGTTATTTGTATGTACTGTAGCAATGGATAAAACGTTATTAACAGGTATTTTCAATTCAATTAATTTTCAAACTTGTGAATCTTAGATAAGAGTACAATATTTTAATAGTTTAGGGATTAATTATCAGTTAATCGGTAAATTCAATCAAACTTATTCCAAACGGTTGGCGCATGTTAAGTAGGGGAGTTTTTGGTATTGAGAGTTGGACATTTAAGGCAACCTTGCCACGAGGCGAGGTGTCCCGTTTTGTTACAATTAATGCAAGAAGGCATGTTAATTTTAGTCTTAATCGGACAACTTCTAGTTTCGTGCGAACTATTACATTTAAAGCATCGGGGCTTGCGATTACAATTCCTGGCACTTTGAAAGAAATCTGAGCACCTGTAACACATAGTTGCTTGCTGTTTTTCCCTAAACAGTTGAAATGTTACAATGAGGAGATAGGTTTTGTTAATTTTTAAATTGTCATTAATATTAGACGTTTTAGCGAGATCTACTAGGAAAATTGGGTGCAATTTTTTCAGTCTGCAGTTTCTAAGTTGGTGAATTCTGATAACTTTAAAGTTATTTTTCTCTAGTTCTTGGTAATAATTTCTTTGTTTTCATCAGGGAGCAGGCTTTGATAACAATCTTGAAGGGTCTATTTTCTGGTGCTTCTGAGAGCACATACTCTTTTTCATTTTTATTGAGGAATTCAATGATTTTAGTTCTATTATCTAGAGAGTAGTGAAGAATCCTAATATAACCGCTGTCATATTTATTTTCAGTATTAAGCAAATTTCTATTAATTTCCTTTAGAAGTAAGTTGTAGTCAAGTGTTAATTTTTAGAATTAATAGCGGGAATAAAGAATTTAGGAGGAGGATTTATATTATCTTACTCTTATAAGTCCATAAGGTTATGTTTTTAATAGACGTTTCAAAAGGAGATTTAGATTCTTCTGGCCGGATATTTTGCGGAGCTTTTAGGAGAGACTGTTTTTAAATCAGAGTGGGTAAAAGGGACAGAAACAGCATACTGATCTTCCTCAACCATCTCAACATCCTTTGCTCATTCATGATGCTTGACGCAATTCGTAATAGGACATGGTCCTATAGTATCAGGACTCCCTCACATTCTTCAATCTTCTTTTCATAAGTGAAAAGTTCTTTATTTCTGCTAGCAATTAGTGCTTCATTACCACCATTTATTTGAATATCACTGATGGCTTGGCGGCTATTCTGAGTGTAATATTGATTTTTATCGATTAATGCCTCTCTGTTGGCCTCTAATGGTTGTTGATGATTATTCGTGACCCATGCTTCGGCCTATTTTCTGGAGGAGTCATCATTTGCTAGGAATGGATTGCGAAGCGATCATCCAAAACAAATGCCATGGGCTGGCGACGAAAAATAATTGTCTCTAAGCGTGCTCCTAGAGCGTTCTTCCATACCTTTTCAACAGGAAGTGATGATATTATGTAGGAAGTAACGTATTCTCTAGAAGGTTCATGAAGTTACTGGCTCCCAGTAGCGATACGTCCTCAGTTCAGGATATGTCTAGTAAATTACATTTGTTTCAGAAGTCCCCAGCTTTGTCGCTAAATTTGTCATCAAGATTAGTATGTCAGGGAAACAAATTTACAGCTTTGTGACAATATACTGCTGAGTAGGGAAATTATATTGATGAAGCAAACATCGTGTTTAGATATTAAATGAGATATTTGAGGAAGAGAAGCGAACTATCTCGAATAATCTGGAGTAAGTATTTTCGTTCATGAACAAATGAAAAATCGACAACAGCAAATTTATGACTTGCTTTCTGAGGATTCAGATTGGAAATTCAGTATTAATTCATATTTAGGGGAAAAACATTGCATAAACATGTTTTGATGGGTTTCTAGGAATTCAAATGATTTTCTACACATTAATATGTGGAAACGCTGTCCAGCAACTAAGCTTGGCCAGTATTGATTTAATTATAGCATTAATTGTTATTGATTCAGTGGTAAAGAAAATTTGGTATCCAATAACTTTGACATAAAAACACAATATTAAATTCATATTCTTTGAATTGTTAAGAAAAAATATCTTTCTGATTATTTGAAATGCTGTTGATATTGATTTCCTACTTCGATTAATTGTTATGGTACAGAAAAGTTAGTATCCTTCAACTTTTGAGATTTATTTATTTATTTGCCTACGCCGGCACAGCCTACACAGAGGGTGTAAGGAACTGACCCGGATATCGGGCAGCACAAAACAACATCAAAACGGAAAAAAGAAATTTCACAAAAAAAATTGAATTACTCGCATTCAAAAAAGCAAAGGCAAAATCGGAAGTTCTGAACATCCAAACGTAAGACAAAGAAAATAATAAAAAGTACATGAAACAAAATGAAATAGTAAAATAGAAAACAAAAGAGAAATTTTAACAAAAACTTTTATAAAGAAAGAGCAAATTTCATATTCTTTGGGTTGTTAGGAAAAGAAATGATTTTCTGCCTATAATTAAACTGAAATGCTCATCAGCCATCAAACTGTGGATATTATTACTTGTTGCTTAGATCTAGTGAAACTGTTACCTTTATTAATTAATTGTATTATTCGATAAAAGTTTCATTATATGGTACTGAATGTTCAATTTTTATACAGATAAAAAAGGCTGAGTCTTCCTTTCTACATTTTTTGTTTATTCAACAAAATCTTTATTTAACTGAAAATTTCTCCCATTTCGTGCATTCTTTACAAAACCATTTCCAATATTTTCATTCTGTAGTTTCTCAGTGCCCGAATTTCGCTCTTAAAGAGGGGCAAAACTCTAAAAAAATCTGGCATCTCTCTCTCTTAATTCTTGATTAATCTGCGGTCTTCTCTTTAAGTTTTTTTATTTATATTTTGCCATTTTCGTTGATCATTGATCTCTCAAAGTAGAAAAGAAAGCCAATTAGAATAAAAAAGAAAATACAAGATTTTAAAATAATTTCAATTGGTAACTTTGACTCTGCAGCCCTAATAGACGAGCCGCCACTGGTACTGAATGAAGAAATGTGTGAGATATTTCAAGAAGACATAAAATGCATTCAAAACGATAACAAGGACACTAGGATGTGAATACGTGGGGGCTTAAAAAGCAATGAACTAGTTTCAAAATCTGAAGAAGATAAGCATTCCTTTGAAGAGAAAGTAAAAAAAATCATAATTTATAATAATTTTTAGATACATATCTATATGATTATTACTTAATTTTTTGAATTATTTTTGCAAGTAAATTTTAGTAAATTAATGAATATATTGTAAACTGTTTAGCCTAGAAATTTTTAAAATGACTCAGAAACTAAATTTTTAATTTCGCAATTGTAAAATTCCTTACGTAATACAGAAAAATACATATTATTTGTAGAATCTGCATGACAAATATTATAAATTTTTATAAATTTATGTACAACACAATCAAAATGTTAAATTTCGCGGGCCTGTGTTATCATTTATAAAAAACACAATATTTGATATTTTTTGGTCTAATTGTTATGTACTATAAAGAACAATAGTATTGCATCTGACTAAGAGTCAAATGTAGCCTAAAGAACTGCTCCTGCGTCTTTGACAACAAACGACAATAAATTCAATTTATGTTAATTAAAATTAACTTTTTTCCATTAAGAATATTTAACAGTTAAAAGTTTTTAAAAAGTTTAAAAGAAAATATTTGTATAGACTGTCGTCAACTTTTCTGCATGATAAAAAAAAATAAAAGTACATTTTATTTTGAATTATTTATGCCTTGAGTACAAAATTTATCTGCAAAAGAATACTTAGGAAGATTTCTTCCAGAACATCTGAAACTGAATTTTAGAAGTTTAATTCATTAATTTTTTTGTTTAAAAAGGATGAATAAAATGTTCATTCGCATGCTGTTGCATTGTAAACACTATTTTATATTTTAACTTTGAAAAGTCACTTTTCTCTGAAATTAACATCCAGTGTCCTGGATAATCAATGCAATCTATTTAAATCCTAAGGGTAATTGAAGAAACCTCTTGTTGCGATAATTTTTAATGAGAGATTTTAATTCAAAAACACAAAATATTCTTTCAAGCTTTCGTAACAGGATTACATTCAATTACGTTTAATGGACTTATAAGTGATTTTTCTTATACTGAGAAATAAAACAGAACCACAAAAGAAGTTTTTCAAAGCTAGAGCCCCTACTCTAAAACACGCTAAGGTGTGTCTATCATTTCGGTTTCATTTCATTTATTTTTCAAAAACATGATTTTCTTCATAAAGAAGGGAATGTAAAGATTTCTGCTTTATCAGTTATTATTTGTATTTTATCCCTTTCTCATATTTACAAGGCTTGTAAAATAGTTTATTTTCCTTTGGTAAACATTTTACAATGAAATTGGTTGAATTTTTGTCTTCGAATAGAGATATATGGTGCTCGAAATATACACCGAGGTTGAAAGCGCCATCTATTCTTTAAAATGGCAATTTCCAAGTATACTAAGTTGTTTCAAAATTTACTATGCGTTGTTCCATGTATAATATGTTTCGAAAATCATGCCGAAGCAAGATGCAAACGTGCAAGTGGTACTTACATCGAGTGAAAATATCTTTACGAGTCAGAAGATTTTCAACTGTACACTTAAATATCTTGTAGCACTTTCTTCACTCTTCATATTTTTAAGCCAGAATTAATGCAGTGATCTGAATGCAGAATTTTTGTTTATGCATAGTGCACATGATTTCAAATAATAATGAGACATTTCAGATTCAAATACTTCATATTAAGATTTAAATATCAATAAATAAATTAAAACGAATCTGCTTTTCAACTAATCCATTTTAGATATTTTGTTAGTATGATAACTTTTGTGTAATTCGAGAAGTTTCTTTTTGTAAACTGTTAAATGCCATGTTAAAAATTTCTGTATTGCATTAAAAGAAACTCATATGCAAGAACATTCATAAATTTAAAAGAGCGCGATTATTCTAGACTTAAAGCCAGACTAACATTTTGCTTACTAAAGAATTCAGTTAATAGTACTTGAACAAATTTTCTTTAGAATCATTCACGCTTACCTTCATTTTCCAGACATAGATAAAACAAAAAGGAAGAGGAAATAAGCATTGTATGTAAATGAATGCATTTACAGAACTGTACCACTATTTTAAGGCAATCTTTTTCTATATATAATTTTTTACGAAGACTAAAAAATTACAGTTCCGAAATAAAGTGGACTTTATTTTATGAAAAGCTTGTTCTCTTATGTCCGAGCTGGTAAACGAAAATAGGAGTTGAAGTCATCTTTTGATGGGACTAGGAAATAAACGAGGTTGTTCCACTTACTTCTGATTCTGAGGTTTCAGCGCCCTCTGTTAGCTCTTTGGATGTATTCTATTTGGAAAAGGGTAGAAGGAAAAACAATTATCAGAATTATGCGTTTCAATTATTGAATAACATGGGAAACGATGTTAATAATGGAAAACAATTTGAATGCCAATTTAATTGGTATCTCATAAACGAGTTTTCTGTTTTGTTTATTTACATTAAAACCTTAACCTTCCCACTTCCGGTGTAATGCCAATTCAATGGAATCTACGAAGCGGAAGTCAAAAAGTGATGCAAATAAAGTCCAGGTTTTTAATATATGTAAAAAGCAGAAAACTCGTCCATAAGAGAGAATACACAGAGAAGATGTACCAGAAGTCTCATTCCTGAGTTTGATAAAAGACCGCAGCGCCGCCAGTCTCTATTCACAAAACTAGGCAGTTTGTTTTATGCCTTATGGAATAGAAACCCAAGGGTTTATTGCAATAGTAATGTGAAGTGTAAAATTTTCAATGTCCTACTTGATAGGAGCAGGTAAGTTTCATATATGTATATAAAACTTTATCAAAGACTTTGCTTCTTCATTTACCTTAAACTTTTTTGTAAATATCCTTTTTATAATATATATTTATTATTATATTTAATTTCATTCGTCATGTTATTTTATTAGCAACAGTGTAAAATATTGATGATATTTTGTATTGATTTCATGATTATGATTATCGGTGTAGATAGATAAAATATAAACGCTATTTGAAATTGAAGATTCGCATTTCTAATTTGAGATGCTAAACAAGTTTCTCTTGCTTCTATCAGTATTAAAATAGTAAAAAGCCAACATAAGAAAACGACCCTTTCCAGCTTGAGCTGACTCTCATTTCGATTTTCATTTCATTTTTCATTCCTTCTCCAGCCATGGAAGGAGAAGGTCGTTCTAATTTCTTTACACCACCGCCACAGCTACCACTGAAATTCATTGGACTACGGGAAACTCCTAACAGCACTAAAAACTACGCTGAAACTAAGGATAGAGGAAAGCAACAGTACTGCCACGAAATCTCCCAAAAGGAGAAAACCATAGATAAAAACCAGGCGCTAATTCAAACCCTGAAGATACAACTGAAGGAGCTAGAAGAACAAGGAGGTTCTCCCGCTCTGATTGACAGCAAACGCAATGAGATGCTGATCTATCAAAGGAAAGTTGAAGACGCGGAAGCTACTCTCTTGAACAAAGGACCATGTCTCATTGAGACATGTTCTAAGCATCACGGACCAGCGAAGGATGTTATGATGGAAGTGGAGTCGGGTCAGTATGCTGATTCTTGTTCAGATTTTAAATTGGTTTCCCCAAAAAAGGCCGCTAAAATTCGTAATGATGTAACAATATCGCCCATTAAAACCTCAAATAAATTCAATGAGCTCACTAATCTTGATGAAGATAAAACTCAAATCCCGACTATTAACTTAAAAATGGATTCTAACTACAACCTAATTCTGCAAGAAATTAACAAGCTTTACCCTGAAACTGAAAATAAATTGATCAGAGGATTCATCAATATTAAGACTAACTCCCTTGAAAATCGCGAAGGTATCATTAATCTCCTAAAGAAAAATGGAAAAGAGTTTATCCTCTCTGAATCTAATGAAGACAGACCCCTAAAGGTCGTTATTAAATATCTCCCAGTGGATCAGGATAAAGACGTCCTCAAAAGTATTCTAGAAGAAAACGGTTTTAAAATTCTCAGAATTGGTCAATTAAAAAACTATAGATTAAAAACTCCCTACCCGTATTTTCTAGTTGACGTAATTAAAACTCCTAACCACCTCAACATCTACAACATTAAAACCATAAACCATCTAAAAGTCAAAGTTGAATCATACAGGAAGAAAAATCGCGCGACCATTTGTTTTAAATGCTCTGGATTTCATCACAGTGCAAAAAACTGCGAGTGTCTCCCCAAATGCATAAAATGTGCCGGTAGGCACGAAACTAGGAATTGCGAAATCAAAACCGTTATTGAAAATCCCATCTGTATCACCTGCAACGGAGAAGGTCATCTCGCCTCATGGCGAGGCTGTCCAAAATTCCCCAAAATAAACAAAACTCTCGCTAAATCAACCTATGCACAGAAACTTAAGTCTAATCTAACCCCCCCCAAGTCCCCCAACGAACTCAGATAAAATAACCAAACCCGCTGATCAATCATCAAATAGTGATATAGGCGACTTTCAAGAGATTAGAAATGCACTCCAAACTGTTCAAAATGCCCTAAATGAATTTCCAAACCTCTTAGAAATTAGTAAACTACTTATTAAAGCTAAAGACAAATTTGAAAAATTAAATCTCCTTATTCAACTCATAAATTAAAAGTACCTCCTGGTCAGTTCTCGGTTCCTGCATCTGTCCATTGCTCCGCCCACCACCTAGAAGCTCTCCATGATTGGTTCCTCGCCTAGCTTCTTATAAGAACTCTTCCTCCCAAAGTGCCATTCTCCACCTGGCCCTGACGCTTACCAGTTGGTTTCCTGCTCTCTCTCAAACAAGTCCAGGTCAACTCATTGCAAAGTCAAGCCTTCGCAAGACCCAGTCGGATTAAGCCCCCCTGCGGGGGGTTAGGCGCCCCAATAACCATCCTCCTATTGCTTGAGCTGACTGCATGTTTCTGATTCTACAACCAGAATCCCTCTCCTATCACCCCACTCCTGCCGCTGACTAATCATCCTGAACAACCAACTTCATTCTGGCTGAAAACGTCATCGAATGAAGGTTTCCGATGCTACTCTACTCTGTACTTATCGGATTTGTTTGAAGGACCGATAAAAAATATTTAATGCTAAAAATAAAAGAAGAAATGACAATGTCAGATTCTTTAGAAACTAATAATATATATGATTTCTTCTAACTTTTACCATCACTTTTATTTAATCATTTTTAACCATTTATTGTATATATTGTAAATCTACATATGAACTTTTATTACCCTTAGTAGGCTCACAAGTTGCTTTCCTAATTTACAACATTTCAGAATTGAAAAATATACTGAAAATTATTTAAAACTTTTTATTTTCTTTTTTGGCGAGAAAGAACAGAAAAATCTTAGGAGGGATGGTAGAAAATCAGGAGAAACGAAGCAGAACTAATAAGAAAAGTGTCAGCACTCAAGGAACTAATCTACAGATGAACTTTTATTAAGCTTAGTAGGTTATTGTCTTATGCTCACAAGTTGCTTTCCTAACTTACAACATTTCAGAGTTGAAAAGATACAGAAAATTATTTAAAACTTTTTGCTTTCTTTTTTGGCGAGAAAGAACAGAAAAATCTTAGGAGATATGGTAGAAAATCAGAAGAAACGAAGCAGAACTAATAAGAAAAGTGACAACACTGAAGGAACTAAACAACTTGAAAACTAAATTGAGTGAATTTACCTTATATCGAGAAAATAATGTGCCAAATGATTTACCAAAATGAAAACTAAAACATAATTATAATAATTTCATATTTTCATTTTAATTATCAAAACTATTGTTAATAAAATGTTTTATAAAGTTTGATAGGAAGAAACAAAGGGTTTTTAACTATATATCTTCGACTCTGTTTTTTCAATGATAACTGCTTATAATTGAGGCCAGGAAAATAAAAAAAGTACTCTTTAGATTAATTTTTTTCTATGAGTTTTCAAATTATTAAAATTCCAAGAACTTGAATTTTAAACATAATATCAATCTGCGTTTGATATCCTTTTCTAATTTACATCAAAAAGTATATAATTAACAACAGTATTTTTTTTCTTACTTCCTCAGATTAATTAATAATATTTTTTCCCTTCATATCTTTAGATTGTTAAATTTTGTAAAATATGTTCTCGAATTTACGAAACATCTAATTCGAACGAAAGAAATGAAGGCTGAAAATGTAAATAGATCAGAATTTCTACACCCATTTGAGATACGATAATAATATTAACACTATAAAAAATGTGTATTTTTACATTTTGTATTTTCCACTTGCAATAAACTCGAATAAAAATTTTTCCAAAATAAAATTTTTTTATGGCGAAACTTGATGCATATTTTTATCCTACTCGTGGTGCCATCTATATGCGATTAGGTTGTGAAAAAAACGAAATATAGTGTATTTGAAGTAAAAAAAAAATGTTAGGGCTGCCATCTATTAATCATTTCTGAAATTCTAAATCACAACGTCTAAATGAATTCGAAATACAATTTTCAAAAAATCAGATATGTTCAACAAATAATAAAATATACAATAATTGTTTTATATATTGTTGAAATTCAATCATCTAATTTTCCAAAATATCTAGATATTTCCTTCTCAGAATTCCATTCTTTCCAAAGAGTAAAAAAATGAATATGGTGTCTGCCTTTTTCTTTACTCGAACTTGCTAATGATCGGCGTATAATACCTTTTCTACATGATGCTTACAACGTTATCCCTTGAAATAGCAGTTCTATCACCTTGAACACAGAGATTTGTTATTCCATCAATTATTTTTTCCATATTTATGTCAATAAGTAAGTTAAATTTGTAAAGGAAATGACATACAAATTTTTCTCGAATTTTAAATTCATTTCCCCTGTTGTCCTATAATTGAAATGTATAATTCTGATAATTGTCATTCATTTTATCTGATTCCAAATAAAATACATTCATGCAGCTAACAGATAGCGCTGAAACCAAAAAATCGGCAGCAAATGGTACCACTTCGTATATTTCCTAGTACGTTCAAAAGATTACGACTTTTACTTTCGTTCACCAGCTCGGACGTAAAAAACCAAACTTTAATTTAAGGAAATAAGTTGAGATAGAGAATTTCGTGGTTTCTCGAAAACGAGATTGTATATATAGAAAAAGTTTGAATTAAAATAGTGTTAGAGCTCTCCAAGGACTTTTATTAACATCTAATGTTTATTTCTACTTCCTTTATTGTATAATCTATGTCTGGAAAATGAATTTAAGTGCGAATGATTCTATAGAAACTTTTTTTAAGTTATACTTACTGAATTATTTCGTAAGCAAAATGCCAGTCTCAAACAGGCGTTAAGTCGAGAATAACTGCGCATTATCATTTAATTTCCTTTATTGCAAAACACCATTTTTAACATGACAGTTGTCAGTTAACGAAAAGAAACTTCACGAATTGCACAAAAATTATGACACAAACATAGTCTATAGAATGGAGAGTTAGAAAAGCAGTTTCGTTTCAAGTTATTTATTAATATTTAAATCTTCATCTGAAATATTTCAATCTGAATGTCTCAATATTATTCGAAATCATGTGCACTATACCTAGACAAAAATTCTGTATTCAGATCACTGCATTAATTCTGCCTAAAAAATATGAAGAGTAAAGAAGGTGCTAATAGACATTTAAGTGTTCGATTGAAACTCATCTGATTCGTAAAGATATTTTCACGCGATGTAAGTAGAACTTGCATATTTGCATCTTGCTTCGACATGATTTTCGAAACATTGTATACATGTAATAGAATGCAACAACGCAATAGTATAATTTGAAATAACATAGTATAACTGAAAATGGCCATTTCAAAGAATAGGAGGCGCTTTCAACCTCGGTATGTATTTAAAGCACCATGTATCTCTATTCGAATACAGAAATTCAACAAACTTCATTGTAAAATGTTTACGAAAGGACAATAAATTTTTTACAAGCTCTTTCATAAACTTTTTAAATAGTACAAAAGGATAAAATACAAATAATAACTCAAAAAGCAGAAATCTTTACACTCCCTATCGTTTCGCATCATGCTTTCGAAAAACAAATTAAATGAAACCGAAATGAGAGAGATTAGTGGGTTTTAGAGTAGGGCCTGTTGCTTTGAGAAACTTTTTTTGTAGTTCTGTTTTCATCTGAGTTGAAGAGCAATCAATGATAAGTCCATTAAAGGCAATTGAATGTAATCCCGTTACAAAAGTTAGAAAGATTATTTTGTGTTTATGAATTAAAATCTCGCTTTAAAAATTATCGCAACTAGAGGTTTCAGCAATTTCCTTTATGATTTAAATAGATTGCATTGAATATCTAGAACGCTGGGTAATAATTTAGGAGAAAAAATATTTTTTAAAAATGCCGATATAAAAAATAGTACATACAATGTACCAGTATACGAATACAAATATTATATCATTTTTAAACAAAAATAAATAAAAAAAAATAAATAAATGAAACTTTTAAAATCCAATTTCAGATGTTCTGGAAGAAATCGTCCTACACGTTTTTTGGCAGATAACTTTTGTCCTTAAGGAAAAAATAATTAAAAATAAAATGAAATTTCAACATTTTTATCATACAGATATAATTCAAATATTTTTAATATTTCAAGAGTTAATAAAATTTAACTGTTCAATTGTATTAATGGGAAAAGATTTGTTTTATTTAACGTAAAAGGAATTTATAGTGGATTGATATCAAAGATGAATGGGCAGTTTTCTAGGCTACATTTGACTCTTACTCGATTCAATGCATTTGTTCTTTATTGTGCATTTCAATTATACCAAAAAATATCAAATGGTGTTTTTTCGTAGAACGTAACACAGGCGTGCGAAATTTAACTTTTTGAATGAGGTTTACATAAAATTTTGTAAATTATATGATATTTGTCACGCCGATTTTTAAAAAAAATATCATTTTTTCTGTATCACGTAATAATTTTTTAACAATTGCGAAATTAAAAATTTCGTATTTGAGTTATTTCAAAAAATTTTCGTATAAACAATTTACAATATATTCATTATTTCACTAAAATTTACTTACAAGAAATAATTCAAAAAACGAAATAAAAATCAGATAAATATATCTAAAAAATTACGAAAATTTGTTTTACTTTCTATCTAAAGGAATGGTTATTTTCTTCAGATTTTGAAATTGGTTCATTGTCTTATCTAAGCCACAACATATTCACATTCCAGTGACCTTGTTATCGTTTTCATGTATTATATATCTTTTTGAAATATCTCACCCATTTCTCCACTCATTAACATTGTCGACTCGTCCATTAGAGGTGAAGTTCTGCAGTCACCCCGAAATTTGTTTTAAAGGTGAAAATTTCTTTTTTAATTCTAATTGGCTTTCTTTTCCACTTTAACTGTTCAATGATCAACGAAAAAGGAAAAATAGCAAAAAAAAAAGTTAAAAGAAGACGGAAATATTCAAATTTATTTAATTTTCACTTCAAAGGAAGGCTTCTTCTTCAGGTTTTGAAAATAGTCCATTGTTTTGAGGCCCAACATATTCACATCCCAATGACCATCTTATCATTTTGCATGCATTTTATATCTTCTGAAGATATCTCACCCATTTCTTCATTCATTACCAGTGGCGGATCGTCCATTATGGCTGCAGAGCTGCGGTCCCCCCGAAATTCTAATTGGCTTTCTTTTCCACTTTGAGATTTCAAGGATGAACGAAAATGGCACGATAGTAATAAAAAACTTTGAAAGAAGACGGAAAATCAATCAAGAATTAAGAGAGAGACAGAGAAGAGCTGCATAGAGTTCTGCCCCTCCTGAGGGGCAAAATTCGAGAACTGAGCATCGCGGAGCGCTCAGTCGGAAGAAAAAAGCAAACCTTTAGTCCTTCAAAATTAGAAGCCCTCCAGCTGAGATTTTCACAGCTCCTTTTTGGCGGGACTTCCGCCTTTGCCTTCTTTATTTGACTTCTTTTCGCTTTCTCCAATTATTTAATAGTTTTTTAAAATCAAAATATGGAGGAGTTGTAATTTTTTACTCCTTCATCTTTTTTGTGTTGTTGATTACAAACTTATGGTTTGACACCAAAATTTTTATAGGAATTTTAGTTATAGCCAAAAAATATGAAAACATTTTTTCCTGGCTTTTTGCATATAAATAAAAAGCTATAAATTTTCAGTATATCATCATTAGATACCAAAATAATCGGCACAAAATTTCCTACATTTTAGGTCTATATAACTTTTGCAGCACTGCTTGTTTCTGAGCTGACGAGCCGCCATTGCTCATTACATCAAGATTTTCAGGAAAATACTAAAGTTGAGCGTGCAAAAAAATATATTTTTAAGCTCATGACACAAAACATTGCTTCAAAGTGCTCTTCAAAGTGGGAAAGGAATGATTAATTTTATTTTGATTTAGATTTTACTTTTGAGTGTTTGAAATTTTTCTTTCTTCCCTCTTTTTCGCTTAATAAAGGGTCCAAGGTCAAAACGACGAAAGGAATATATTTCTTTGAAGTTGAATGGGCGACCAACCCGTCCGATCAGAGGGGTTTGAGAGTCCTTTCCCAGAGGCTATTTTAACATCATGTCTGTGGGCAAAAAAACCCACGTCAAGCAAATGTGTCCGAAAAGAGGGGTGACAGCTATGCAGTGGTTTCCGCATAGAGAAGTTTTACTATACATGATTTTCATATCGTCCCTTTCAAAATAAATTTTCTATATATAAATTTTTCCTACATGAAAACCTCATTTAATTTAAAGCTTGGCCATTTATGTCCGGGCTGGTAAACGAAAGATAAAATTGAAGTCGTTATCATCTGAAGGAATATGAAGTAAACGAAGTAATTCTATTTACTTCTGATGTTGAGGTTCCAGCGCCACCTCTTAGCACTATGAAATTATTATATTTGGAAAGAGGTAGGTGGAAAAACAATTATCAGAATTATACATTTCAATTATTGGACAACAAGGGAAGAGATGTTAAAATTTGAGAAAAATTTATATGCCATCTTAATTGGTATGATATGGACAGTATTCTGTTTCGTTTATTTACATTAAAAACCTTTAACATTCCTCTCTAGTAGCATGAACTGGTCGTTTTTTGCCTGGCCTTTCAACGAATTCATCGGAAACTGATCCAGTATTTTCGAGACCATATCGTTTAGATTAGTATCCGAGAACCGGTTTCCGTTCTGGTGAATTTGATCGGAAAATTATATGTTTATGAGCAGTTTTCGATGAAAATTTGCCAATCGGAAATTCGCGGCATAAAGATATCGTTCCGATATCGGATAACGCTGAAATCACTGATAGTCGAATTTGATTGGTCAACAATCCTGTGATGTGCTGTTCTCGAGTATTTGCAACTGCAATGGCTGCCATGCCATTTGCTAGCGTCGACCTGACAGTCTTAATTTGACCGTCTTTCATTTGGAAAAAAATGTAAGTATTTATTTTATGCCTAATTATTGTTATTAGTTTTATTACTTGCGGTATGTTTAGTAAATGAATAAATTATAAAGCTATTTTGAAGGTTAGATATAACATTATAACATGCAACCTATGATTGAATAATTATCATTCTCAGTGCAAAACAATATATTCATGCTAGAATAATTAATTACTCTCTGTGTATAAAGAAGTTTGCACACGCATACATAATAAAAATTAGTGATAATTTTGGACAGAGTAAACAATTGTTCTCGTACCATCTTTTCCAGTTTCTACTCTGTCGCGGAATTCAATTGAATGTAAACAAATGATATCGCAGCCTTCTCGACCAGTCAAATACAGATGATTTCTGATCCTATCAGTTGTGGGTAACAATAATATAACTGTTAATTTCTGTATTTCTATTAAATTAAGATTTTTTCCCTCGAAATTGGCAATTCTAAAATTGTTTTCAAAATTCAAATGTTTTTCTAAGCTTTTGGACAATTTCTCTTCCAATATTGTGTGTATAGCATTAAAACTGATTTTAAAAGTTTTGCTTTGTTCATACGAACAAGAATATATAACGTATATGTAAAATTTTCTTTTACTTAAATTGTTGGGTATATTATGGTATTGGATTGGGTCACATGTATATATATATATACATTGTCTGCATATATTACAGGCAAAAAGCTCATATTTACGAAAAGAATAAATTCTGATTTTTTCCATTTTCTTCTTATATACAAACTGTTAGCTTCTCATTCAGTTCATATCAGTTGTGGGTAACTATATTTTAACTGTTTATTTCTGTGTATCTAACAAATTAAGGTTTTTTGTTTCGAAATTGGCCATTTTCAATTTTTTCAAAATTAAAATGTTTTTCTA